>JADRCD010235005.1:0-45513 GCA_019843815.1 Montemys delectorum
CACATCTAAGTACCTAAGTTTCCAGCACAGAGCCCTGTGTTCTCCTTTGCAAATCTGAAAAAAATTAAAGGAAATGAAATACAGATAGGCTTTGCACAGTTGATGTCACACTTGGAATTTAAAGCTAAATTATCAAAATTATCACCTGATGACCTAGACAGCAAAGATAAAACTGTCTCTCTACTAGGGACACATCTCAATACACCCTAATACATCCTTCTGGCTAGGGAAAATGATTTCTAATATATGGTTTGCAAAATTGGAGATTATAAATATACAATCAAACAAAAATCCCAAGAGCTGAAAATCAATATATCCCTTTGTACTCAAGCCACACATACCAACAGCCACAACATGCATCTCCCACAGGGACTGTGAAATCAGAGTTAGAATTTAATCTTTAACTCATATCAGCCAGAGTAAGGTACTTGGCAGAAAGTCAAGCGATGGTTCTATTTGATGGAGAGGTAGTGCTATAAGTGTGTTTAGACTTTGGCAAAGGACTACAGAAAATAACAGAGATGAGCATAATTTCATTATTTAGCAGCACTTCCGATTGTGCTTTTCTAATCCAGAAATATGCATAGAAACACTAGCATTGGTCAATGTTCTCCAGAGAAAATATAGCATGGGATATTGAAAAATGGAGGGGATCTTGTGGGAAGGTGTTGCAGTATATTTTGTCATCATAGGAAACCCCCAGAGATTTTGTTACTTACTGGAAAATCCTGTTTTGAGTTGGTATGGCTCAGCCTTAATGCACACCTTTAATCTAAGACCTTCCTGGTTGAATATTGTAAACAGGATTAAAGTCAACCATAGGTCAAGAGGTGGAAGAAACAACCAGTGGGCAGAAAGTGAACATAAAAGTATTAAGAAAAAATAAAAAGAGACAAAGAGAGAAACCAGGAGGATGGCTCTATAGAAACACAGGAAGTAGAAGGAAGAACATTCAATTGGAAGGAGGTATTTTGAGCCTGCTTAAGAGAGAGGCATTGCTTCTGGGGTGTGGGCTGGAGAGGAAGGTCAGCTGGGTGCTTCCTCTGCCTCCCTGAGCTAGTAGGATTTTATCCCAGCATCTGATTCCAAGTCTTCATTGGTAAATCAAAGGATTGAGATTTTGATTAAAAAAAAAAAACAAAACAAAACAGGAATGTCCTTATGGAGGAGGATGAAAAGTCTCACAAAGTCACAACTTCAATATGAAAAAGCAGAACAGCGGGCTCTGTGCAGCGTTCTGAATTCCAAGAGTTGATTGTTGGGGACAATGCTCTGGTCACACTCTGATTGTTCAAAGCCAGAGAACCTAGAGGTCCAATATCTAGAAGATGAGTGTCCCAGTTTTAAAGGACACAGGTCTCTTTTCTCTGTTTACTCCAGATGAATCATCCATGGCCAGGATGATTCTTCACCATCTCTTTTAGGGAGGATCTTCATTCAGCCTGCTTGGGAGTGATAATATCTTTGGGGAGAATTCTTCAATGACATCTAGACATATTCTATCAGTTGAGCTCTCTTTGTGAGAGTCAAGTTCACATTCAACCTCCACTATGTTAGAAGAAAAGTCCTAAGTACCTGCTTTGTACAAAACCTTATATCTGGCAACATTTAAAAAAAGTGATTATAGTACAGAAGAGTAGCAAAGAGAAAAATCAGTTACTGGGAAGAATAGATTTCTATGCCCAGTAGTACAGCAGAGTAAGTATAATCAACATTATCACTCACAGAATAGAAGACATGGTTATGAATACTTAGGGTAAAGGAGTTTGAAATCAGTGGGAGGAGAGACCCTTGATCCCGTCAAAGGCTCTATGTCCCAGTGTAGGGGAATGTCAGGGCCAGGAAGCAGGAGAGGATGGGTTGGTGAGCAGGAGGAGGGAGAGAGAATAGGGATTTTTCTGAGAGGGGAAACCAGGAAAGGGGAGAACATTTGAAATGTAAATAAAGAAAATATTTTTAAAAAAAGTTAGAAAAGTTTAAGTTGGGGCTGCAGAAATGGCTTAGTGGTTATGAGAGCTTCCGCACCTCTGTTTATGGTTTCCAGCACTCACAGAGGGGTTCCCAACTGTGATCCCAGTTCTGGGGTATTCAACATCCTCTTCTGACATCAACAGGCACTGCACACAAACGTATGGGTACACACATGCATACACATAAAAATTCAACTGAATAAACTGCTTTTAATTCCAATTGGCCAGCCCTTAGGGCTATGTTTTCATAAACTCATCTAACTCATGGCAGCGTCGCCTTCTGCTTTCACCTTCTTCTCTCCCTTGTGGTTCTTCCCTGACCACCAGCCTGGGAATCCTAAAACTCACCTAAATGTTTTTCTATTTAAAATAAGATTAATGTAGTATTACACTAATTCATGTAAGTAGATCGTTATACATTATATACATACATCAGCATATTTTGTTTTCATAAATATACATAAATATATCAATTATAATAGAAAATTATATATTTAAAGATTGTTGGTAGAGGTAGAGATGAAAGTGATATTTGGCATGTTAGAACACAAAGGGACACTAGGTATATCCTAAGGAGATCTGAGAGGCTTCACTTTAGTTCACAGTGATTGGTAGATATTGTGAAAGTCATGTAAACCATTTGGCTAGATTTAAGTGACTAGAGAGAATATGGTAGATGGGCTAGAAACTGGCAAAATAGAGTTCTAATCAAGAGTAAGCCCCTTGCCCAATTCACAGCAAGAAGGTGAGAGGAAAAGGCATAGTATAGGCACCTCCAAGTAGGAAATGGATCTGAAGATATTTATATTGCATATGATTGCTCAGCACTGAATGACTCTAACACTAAAAGCAGTTATTAGATCAGTAGGTTGGGTGAGCCAGTTCATGGAACTAAGCCAGTCCCTTTTCTGGGTCATTGCCCAGTAAACTCCTGGATAAAGTAACAATGTAACAATCATTAACAATGAGAGAAGTTACACATGAGCTTAGGGACAGGAATTTTTACTCACTAATAATAACTGGACTGTACTCTGTGCTGAGGACTTATTTATCACCAATAGAGACTAATACTGTTCCCATAATACGGCACTGTTTTTATAATAGAAGTGGTATAGCTTTTTACTAGGACACAAATGCCTCTTAGTTTCTGCTGGTTTTGTGTGTTCACAAAGCCACCTCTCTTGAAAATATAGTAAGTCAAGAACGCATATCATACCAAACATAAAATCTTAGAAAGAAGGAACACAGGAGAGCATTGATTCTGCACACTTAGCGCTTGCATGACTGGAAGGAGCTGCTTAGTACTGTCACTGCCCAGCATCAGGCATTGTGCTGCATATCACCAGCTTGAGGTCCAACATCCAATTGAAGTATTGCTTCTGCTGAATCCCAGTCACCGGTGGGGGTCCCTGCAAATGTCTCATGGTCGGTAGCGAAGGATCTGCAGAAAGGGAAGACGAAATCTTGTTTGAGTATGGATTTAGTTAGTGATGTTGCTTCAGCTTTCTGGTGTCTGACACCATCACCATGTGGCTTATTTTAGACATAGTTGAGTTCAACACAATTTTGGAAGAAAGAAACATTTTCTAATGATAATTAACTAATTCAGCCTTGAGTAGACAACAGAGCTGAAGACATATTTACTTTGAAACTCTTCACAAAGTAGATATGACTTCTTCCATAAAAATGAGTTGTAGTGGCTTAGAAACAATGCTCAAGATAAAGACACAGGGACAATGCTTGAAGTAACCTCTGAGAGTCAGGATTCGCCTGGCCCTAAAACAACAGAAATTATTAAGACTGTTGTACATTACTAATGATATCTCTTATAAGGATGGGTTTATGGACCAGAAGCAATGCCCAAGATTTGGGATGGGTCTGGAATAAACAAGCACAATATTCTGGGGGGGGGGGGGAATTCAGGGGTAGTCTGGCCATACAGCTAGCAAGAGATCACCAGGTTGTAAACTATATCATTTCCCAACATTCCAGGTGGAATAAGCCGCTTCCTTTGAAGATATAAGCATAGCATCTATATTACCTTTTTCTGGTTTCCCTATGTGAGCCCAAGGACCTCTTGCTCCTTGTTTATACCTATGCTACGTCATAGATTTGAAAAATAACAAGAGAGAACATTATGTTAAATTATCCTAGTTCTATGCCCACTTTGCTTTGGCCTCTATTTATATTGTATGTAGATATATTTATCAGAGCACTAGGAGCCACTTTGGATAATGCTTAGTGAAAGAAAATAATTGAAAACTGGCAAAAGTCCAACCTTTGTCATTACCTATAATAACAGTTTATCATTTTAACAAATGGGTACAAATTCTTATATTAAAGGACATATGTTTTGAGCATAGTATTATAAACATATCATGCTTAAAAAGCTTACAAAATAAGTAATTGTTATATATCGGCCATAGTTAATCTTAATAAGAACATCTGCTCTCAAAATATAAATTTATGTTAGGAAATTTTTACAATTGATATGACCGACAGTCTGAATGGCTTCCTATCCACACATGACTATTAGCAACTGTAAGATCTATCATCTAGATTTCAAGGATACACAAAATATCATACTATATGCTTTTTATTTTTATGTTAAAATATTTATTTAAGTAAAGGGATGCTGTTTATATTGTATAATTCTGATTCAAAATGGTAGACATAGTCACGATTCCTCAACAATCTAATTCACTGAAGACTGGGTCTCTTGTCACACCAACAGCCATAATAAGAATGGAGGGTTTATTCCCTGCAACCTTTTAGGACAATCTATCAAGCCATCTGTGGTAATCTTCTTTCTGCTCAGGAAATGATTGTTAGCATATGGCAATGTCAAATGACTTTAATTTATCTTTCATTAAAGACAAAACAACATGTCATCTCTTCAGTAGACTGGAGATTGTTTGTTTTCTTCATTATGAACCACTTACACAAAGGGTATTAGCTACACATTTCCCTAGTGTTATGCAAAAAAAGAAGGAAGAAAGAAAGAAGGAAGGAAGGAAGGAAATAAAGAAAGAAAGTAGTTTCCCTTAAATAATTAAATAAGTTAGATAGGTGGTTCTACAGAATAGCGTTACAGAAAAGAAATTTCTTCTTCATGTTTTACCACTTAGCTGTGCCTTACATAGCTAGTTATGTTGAAAGAACCAAGGAAAAGGAAAATATTCAAATAAATTAGGCTTTGGAGAGAGACTAGGTCTTTATCTTGCTATAAAACTGAAAGGAGATTATTATATTTACTCAAATAAAATTATAGCATTTTATCATGGTATGGAGAGCAAATAATTTTCCCCCAACCCCAACCCCAGTGATCTCAGCACTGTGAGACTCTGCTGGATGGAATATCATGTTAACATTGAACCCTTCCTATAACACATTTTTAAATTTGCTAATAGCAAGGCACATCTCCAATTTCTGTCAAATTCCTCTGCATATGCGTTGGACAAAGGAGTAGTAGTTGCCACTTTCTAATGAACTTTGATGTGTATTTAGGCATAAAATATTAAAGTTGCACACCTCCTGTACATTTCTGTTCTCACTTGAGCTTATCAAAAAGTAAGATTAGTGAAATAAATCACCTAGGAAAAGCCAATGATGAGTGATTGAAACTTCTAACATTTCATAGGCCAAAATTTAAAGAAACAAATATGATTGTATATTATTGCATCTCTAGACCTCTTATAATTTAAAATCAACAAATAATCTTTTTAGTGAAAAAAATTCCATGAATATTTGATTGGCATGTTTCAGAGAAAATTCTACTTGCATTACACATGCAATTGAATGAAAACAATCTAACGCTTGATACAAACAGGTGTTACTTTCTGTGACATCTTTAAAATAGGCAGTGGCTTTAACTTCCTCACATTGGTTACTAAGCCACTTTCATTTATCCTACATGAAACTATTTAATAAAGCCTCAATTACAATTTGATGAATCAAGGAAATTTATCAGAAATGTAGCTTTTGGTGAGATATATAATATATACTTTGCCTATTTTCAGCCTGAAAGTTGAAAGTCAGATTTGAATTATAAAATTGAAAAGTTACATCATAGAAAACTATGAAAAACCTCAAAGCCTTGGCTTGCAAGCAGGTAAAAATAATAAAACTGGTAAAACAAACAAATAAAATGTTAGGGTTCAAGATCTCACCATGGATTGAAGCCCATACATCTAGTCAGCTTTGTGGTTTTGTTTTGTTTTGTTTTGTTGGTTCCTCTATTTTTGTTATACATGTCTAATGATTTTTTTGTGCTGCCAATTATTCCAAATCTTATGTAGAAAACAGAATCATCGATGTGGTATGGAGCTTTATAATGGTTAAGGCTTATCTCTAATGATACCACTAGGAATGGCCCAGTGCTTGCCAAACCTGCATCACCCCAGAGGCCATCAAGTAGAGATTCAGATTCAGTGTGGCTGAATGAGCTCCTCGGTGCATAATAGCCAAGAGGTGTTCCTTGCTTACTAATGATTTCAAGGTATGGGCATATAGTGAGTTCCAGTAAAGAGCAACAGCTAATGCATCCTCACATGCAGATGTAGAGAGCACCTCATTCCTCTGTAAAAAGGTTGCTTTCTCAGGTAGTGATTTTGACATAACATATGATCTCTAATGAATCATGTCTCAGGCCTAAGCCAGGACTAACTTGTGCCTAGATGTTTTCATGTCAAATAACCACATGTGGTGCTTCCTAGTCATTGACAATAAGAAGACTGGTACTCATACATGAAAAAAAAATCTTAAAACTCAGTCTAGGGGTCTATGAGAGACTGTGTTACTTGGTGTGGTGTGGTAGAAGGAGTTAGTGTATTCAATGATGTCTGTGGAAGTGATTTGGCTTCAGTGAGACCCTCACTACTTTCTGCCTCTTCATTGCAAAACCATGAAGTAATTCCATGCTTTTCAAAGCAAGAGGAGGGTACTGGATCGAGTCTTTGCAAGGGCTTCCTGCTGGAGCAATCTCTCTCAGTCACAGTTTGCTAAAACTCACCTTTTAAATAATCACTCACAATGCCACCCCTGGCTTTAAATAGCTTTCTAAATAATAATCAGACATTGCACTTATTTAGACTTATGACTAGGAAGGCTCTTTTGTGTGTTCTTGGTGTTAATCGACCTTTTTTTGAAATACTCAGGCTTTTAAGAAAGAGTAAATGCTGATTTTTTTTTCTTTTAGAAAGCAGAGCTGACAGGCAAAAGGGGAATTTTCCTTATGGACACTCAAGAGATTTTTCTCTGTAGTTTTTATTTCTCTTATTCTCTTATTCAAACAGATAATTATGTCAAACAGATAATATGAAAAATCTTTGAATGGTAAACTGTGGTGATCCATGCTGTGTTAAAACTAAACAATGAGCATCAGAAAATTGACCCATAATAAAATAAAAGGATTCTAGGGACACAATACATACTGCAACCTTGTATTTAGTAAACTCTTGAGGGTTTACCAGACTTCCAATGTTTTCACAAAAACTCACTAGGATCTATTTGCCAATTAAATAAAATTTAAAAGAGCAATAGAGAAAGATGCCTGGTGTGGACTTTTGCCTTCAAATGTACAGGTTCTCACAAATGCATGTACATATACCATATACCACACACACACACACACATACAGAGAGAGAGAGAGAGAGAGAGAGAGAGAGAGAGAGAGAGAGCTTGTTTAAATCAATGTGTTGTCCTCAATGTCTTATATTTCTGGTCTGTGAATAATTCTTAAGTTTTATATTTGCATAGACAACCCAAACAGTAGATTTGAAACCATGTTGTAATTTAATAAAGCATTACTTCTAACAATAAAATATAGCCATGTACCACAGGGTCTCCATTAAGCATTTGGTTTTTATTGTTACTGGTATTCTCATTCTTTCTGAAGATCACATGTACACAAAGTCTTTTCCTGAGAATATTAATAAGTCTGTTCCTTTAATAATATAAGACATCACTGTTTACTGCCAATCAGGATTAAACAAAAATGCTTAATTATGGACTAAAAGGTTGAATAGTCACCTGCAGATTGATGTACTTTAAAGCAGAGAGTGGGTTTCTTTATTTTGGTAGCAATTGCAATGCTAGCAGACTTCCCTTTCTGCTTGGTCAGTCAAGCAGGCTACCTGTGTCCTACTTGAGAGCTGGTCTGCTTCAGGCTGATCCCTGACCTCCATCCACAGCCTTTCCAACCCCAGGAATGCATGGAAAGAAGACCAGCCCCCAGTTGCCTCACTCCACAGCAGTGCTTTGATTATGTACAAACTGTAAATGAGTTTTCCAAATTAGGTTAAAAAGTTCCCCAAACATTCTGTTCTAATCTTTCCTCCAGCCATTGTCCCAGTTTGCTTCTTTCTCTTCACAAAATTATAGAAGAAACCAACTTGGCCATTCCCTGAATTGCATCAATATCCACCTGGATACCCAAATGCAATTGTCCTCACTGAAACATTCTAGAATTGTATAGAACTACAGTTGTTTTAAAATGATACATAATTATTATAGATAATCATTTTGAATTCTTCAAAATTAATAAGCTATATAAATATATAACATTAATTATGGTCTCACATTTTATTTTTGCTACTTTTACATTTTTAATAACCTTCATATTTTGGTTTTCATAAAATTTTTTTGGAGGATCAAAGCTACAAGAGCATTTCCTTAGCTCCTAAACTATCCTGGAAAACAAATTTTAAAAATTAATTTCATTAGTACTAGTATTTCTGCTTTTGTAACTATTTATTGGTACAGAAAAATTCTATAATAATCATACATATTGGCCACATCTCTATTATTTTATTCATGTTCAAAAGAATGATTGCCTAGGTTAACAATTAGCATTTTAAGAGTTGCTACTGGAACCCTCTCAGAGGCAAATAGGGCAGAGAATGGAGTGAAGAACTCTGGAAGAGGGGGACCAGGATGGGTGTAACATTTGGAATGTAAATAAATAAAATAATTCATTTAAAAATGTTGCTACTGAAAAATCATCAACATGTTAAAGAATTATAATAATTTAGATCTTAGAATAATTTAGACTGAATTAGCAGGAGATGCATGCATTCTTTACACTTTCCACATTCCTCTTAAAAATGTTTTTTGCAAATTTTCCAAATCTGGGAGATTGAAAACAACATATCTATGTAAATATAGATGAAATAACAAATTGTATCATTCTTCCAACAACAGTGACACATGAAAGCTACAGACACATTAGAGTCCTCTGTTAAGAGCAGAAGGAACAAAGTGTTAACATCTCTGTGAGTAGTGAGTCTCATTTAGGATGACCCTTTTCACAGTAACATTGCCCTGTGCATCATGATATCACTTACTGTTCTGTCTCAAGGTGGGAACGAATGAGCCTGGTCATGCTGTACTGAGACTAGCCACCGCTGAAAGAACAGAATAAGCTTATGTAGAATTGCTGTGGAATCATAGGACAGCATCAAGGTCAAGACAGAGAACCACAGACCTGATTTGAATGCTGAAATTACTATATTCAGGGAGACCGTCTGGATACCAGTTACAGAAATGTTTGGTATTACATAGAACTGTGAAGGAAAGTTTGGAGATTTAAAAAATATTGCAAAGTTGTGAAAATTCTGCAGAATTGTCAAATCAGTTTTAACAGTGTTGTGGAAATGATGTGGAGATGGATAGAGCATTTGTATATAATTTGGGCACTTCATTTTACTGACTTTCAGTAATGTCGGCAAAAAAAAATATATTATCAAGGACAGTAATTCCTATTTTAGCTCATAATGTCTATTCATTTGCAAATTTGATTCTGGGAAAGTTTGAATGTTGGCTTTTTGGAAAAAGACTTTTTATTGTACACAAAGGTCATTCTAAAATGCCAACCATCATGTGGCACTTGCTTGTATTGCTTTTTTTCCTCTTTTTTTTTTTTAATGTCTGGAAGAATATTTTTCCAGGATTGTTTTGGAGCTCATTCTAGGGCTTTGGGGTAATGGGAAATTCTTGTTCTTTGAAAGCTTAGGCTTTGAGTAAAATGTAGAGTACTGTCACATAGAAAAGTTAAATTCTTATGTGATTCAACTGTGACCTTTTAAGTGATTAACAGATTATTTGTGTTCTGGGGAGTTCACTTCTTTCTCAGCCGTTTACCAAGAAGAATTCAGTGTTCCTCAAGCAGCTACATTCTTTTTATTAAAGTTAGAATTTAAAACTGTTATGATCTCAGCCGGGCGACGGTGGCCCATGCCTTTAATCCCAGCACCTGGGAGGCAGAGGCAGGCAGATTTCTGAGTTTGAGGCCAGCCTGGTCTACAGAGTGAGTTCCAGGACAGCCAGGGATACACAGAAAAACCCTGTCTAGAAAAAAAAACCAAAAAAAAAAAACTGTTATGGTCTCAAAGAACACCAGATTAATACCAATTCCTTCTCAGTAACCTATTATATATATATATATATATACATATACATAATAAGTATATACATATATAATGTACATATATATATATGGGTGGCTATTATCCTTATAGGTATAAGAAATATATTATATTATGTTATGTGTCTATTTAGCTCTGAGCTTCTTCCAAAATAAGTCTGAGGTAGCTCAGTGTTCACACTTTCAAATGCTTTATATGAAATATAAATTTATCTCATTCATGTCAATAAAGGCATACCCAGTTGAGGCAAAATTACAAAAGCATCTGGTTGACAATGGGGGAAACAACAGGGAAGACCTGATATGAACATCACTCTCCAGTAAAGCATCTTAATAGTGCCTCACATTGTGAGACTCTTAACTTAGCATAGTCTCTTCCCCTTGATAGATGAAATAAAAACCTACAAAACACATAGATGCAACCTACAGGTGAGATGGAAAGTCTCTTAACAGACAGCCACCTCATTCTACACTAATTATATTTGGATCTACCTACCACAAAAACATCACACAACTGTGCATCGAAATTACTGATAGAAACTTTGCAAAATTAACAAAGACAAAACCCTTTCCTTGTTTTTGTTTTAAATTTTCAAATATAACACATATTAATGTGTCATGCTGGACAAGTCATATAATCTATTTAAAACCCACTGTTGACATATATAGAATAGAAATGATATTATGATGAACTAGTAAAGAAGATGGCACTAAACTGCCATGTCTACAAGAGTGGAAAATATTCCATTACATTGTAGTATGAGCTGTTATAAAACACAAACAAACAAAGAATAAATAAATACATATTAGAATATAACATCAAGGTGTTTAGAGTGAATTGATATTTTCATCATCTAACAACATAGAAATTGAGAAATGTATTAGCGAAAAAGCCACTGGCAAATTTAAAAGTGTGGTCCCTCTGGAGCCTTTTGCAGTAGGAGCAGACATACTACGTAAGATGATACCTTACAAGCAACAAAATTAAATAAAACAATATATTTTGATTTCAAAATGTTTTAAAATGCAGAAGAATCAGCAGAAGCAAGATGAAAACAATGATATTCAGAGGATCTGGGGAAGAGACAAGGTAGCATTGAAGACTGAGTGCTGTTCTTGTGGAATATACCAGAGTTTGGATTCCAAGAGCAACTTTAGGGGACTAACAACTCCTGTAACTGGTGTTCTAGGCAATCTGATGTTCCCTCTGGAAAGACTGGGCATGGCACCCACATCTCAAATTCACACTCAGTCTTGCGTACCCATATTTTTTAAACTATAAATAAAATCTTTTTAAAAGCATATCCAGCAACTCCAGGACTTAAAGATAAATCTACCTAGAGGTAATAATGCTGTTCATTACCTTATGATTTCTACATACAAATTTCCAGAGCTTAAAATCAATCTTCATTTGACTTATTTTTTCTTTTTTTTCTTTTTGTTTTCTTAATCCTTCATAATAAACCATGTAGTTTATTACTACTCCTTTTGTTAATTTATGTTAGCTATTTCCCAACCAAATATAATGAGTTTTTAATTATTAAGAACTATTAAGAATCTGTACATATAGCACTGGTCTTTATAATTCAATACTGTGAGATTTTCATAATTTAAAGTTTCTCTAGATTTCTTACCAGAATTTTTATTGGATATGGTGATTTAGCATCTTTTCCCACAAGATTATTTCTTTAATTACCTTTTCACTGAACTACATCTTTTGAGACAGCCTCCACTTTTCCTCTTACCCTTTCAATTCTCTAAATACCTGTCCTCACACACACATTTCATTTATCAATATACCCATAAAAATACTTCAGCCACATGCTAACTAGTCTAGAAGTTCTTTATTTTATGCATTCATTTAAGAGTGTAACCAGCTGTGGTTCAGTACAGCTGACATGGAACATTGTCGTTATGCTTTAGTCTTACAATGACAACACATTTTTTAAATTCAATAAGTTGTCTTAAAACTAACATATCTCAACTGTATTTTAAATCCTGATATGTAATAATATAAGCCCAATGTCTACATTTCAAGTGAGATTGTAACTAAGTACAAAAATTACAGATGAAGTCATTGTTTTAATTATAACTGTCTTAGTCAGGGTTTCTATTCCTGCACAAACATCATGACCAAGAAGCAAGTTGGGGAGGAAAGGGTTTATTCAGCTTACTTCCACATGGCTGTTTATCACCAAAAGAAGTCAGGACTGGAACTCAAGCAGGTCAGGAAGCAGGAGCTGATACAGAGGCCATGGAGGGATATTCCTTACTGACTTGCTTCCCCTGGCTTGCTCAGCCTGCTCTCTTATAGAACACAAGACTTCCAGCCCAGGGATGGCACCACCCACAAGGGGCCCTACCCCCTTGATCACTAATTGAGAAAATGCACCCTAGCTGGGTCTCATGGAGACACTTCCCCAACTGAAGCTCCCTTCTCTGTGATAACTCCAGCCTGTGTCAAGTTGGCACACAAAACCAGCCAGTACAATAACCCACAGGAAGATTTTCTCACAACCAAAGAACAGGATCATATTTATTTCTCTCGCTTCTTAATGTTAATAATAATTAGTGTTAGTGTCTCGTGCAAAATTTGGAACATTTGTTGTTTTATTTTGAATCCTTCTATTACATAATTAGTATCTAAACATGCATACATCTTTACTATTTTACTGTCATGGTTAGTGTGTGTTACCAATTTCAGTTCTTCAAAGTGTAGTATTTTTATATAATTCTTAACCATTTTGAGATCTCTACGATATTCACAGTTGCTTCAGCCTTCTTCAGGTTGCCTTTAAGTTCTTATATTTTATAGGAATGCATTTCACTGCTCTATAATTGAGAACTAGAAATTAAAATTTCTCTTAATGATGGAAGCTTCTTTGTGGAAACAGACATATACCCTACCTGTCCACACCACCCAGGATATGGGTATTCAATTTTCTCATGTTGCTTTATATTTTGCTTCTGGGGCATTTCTCTTTACTTTCTCCTACTGTTTCTTTAATTCCCACTTCCTATTCCTTCCCAATGATAAGGAGATTTTACGAAATATATGACTAGAATGAAAAGTGTTGAGAGACATAAATATAGTCATATTGAAGTATCAGCATTTTCAACATCTTTTTTGATGTTCAGTGAGAAACTTCTATTTTTACTTTCTAGACTCTTCTCCCACCTCTCCCTTACTCTTCCTGGAGATTTCTTAACAATAATTCCTTTCATATCTATCCCCAGAGCCCTAATGTCTTTGACTGGTAACTTCAGCTAGTTTACAGTTCTTATTCTTAACTGACACAAAACAACCTTTATATCTTCAGCTTTTCATATTAAGACTCAATGCCATTCTATAAATGCACTTTGATCTAGCATGATTTCTTCTTGATAAATCTGAGGTGTTATCTGTGGTATCTCTGCTCATCTTATTTTTACTATGCTTCTTATGTATTTATCATGTATTTATTGGGGGAATCGAAAGTTTGTTAAAGCAGAAATTTAAAACATACAACAGAAGCAACTGTCGTAAGAGAAATAATTATCTTGTTTTCATAAATACTAAGTTTGCATACAGAATATGCCAACACTTAGCATGGATAGTCTGGAAGATAGTGGTAGACTTACCAACATCAAAGACCTTTGTGTATTTAGAAGCCATATTTGATTGTGTATGGTTGAGTGGGATTTCTGAGGGAGACAATGTGGAAGCACGACTCAAAATAAGGTCATTATGTAGTGGACGAAGAGTCACCTAGGCAATGACAGTTACAGCAGGGAAGTTGAAGAGGAAGAGAAGTCTGCCAGCTTTGCAAGCCAAGGGAGGTGAGCTTTGCATGAAAGGCTGTGTGATAAGGAATGGGACAGGCAGAAGGGTGTCAAAGGCTGAAGGGATCAAGATGAGCAGGATGGTTTCTAAGCAGTAACTTGCTTTCAAGACTTTTTACTTCAGACAGAAAGTCTGAAGTCATGTTGCTTGATATTCTTGGGTGAGTGGGAAGCAAATACAACCATAGTGGTGTAGGCATTTTCTATTGCAAGGATTATTCAGATAATTTTGATTGCAAGAATTGTTCAGAGAACGAAATGAGAAGAAAAGATTTTCTCTTTTTTTATACTCACTCTTTGATAATCAGAAATCAGGAGCTCAATATCTCCAAAAAAATTCTTAAGCGGGGGACTGGCATGAAAGTAGACTAGAAGTATTCAAAATCTCAGCAACATAAAAGGCAAAAAAAGAAAAAGAAATAAGAAAGTTATTAAAGTATGCGTACTCTGTAAGCACTGGTGAATACCCTGGACCAATGCTTGCAACATTCAGAACAACATAGATAAAAGGAAAATTCTAAGGCCTGGGGTTTTGGCAAGTGATGAGGGGTTTTACTCAACATGTTACAGGTACTGAATCCAATTCCCAGCACCATTGTAAAAATACTTTCAGCAAGAGAAACAGTTTCATGAGAAATTGATCAAGGAAAAATTATCTTCAAAGTTTACTGGGAAAAACAATTTTTAGTCTCATATTCCTAGCCCTAATGTTGAAATGGAAAATCCAGATTAATTACCAAATGGATTAAAGAAAAATAAAAATAAATGAATCCAGATATAATAGTTTAGTTTAAGTATATATGTGTGTGTGTGTGTGTGTGTGTGTGTGTGTACATATATATATTACATTGTGCATATGGAACAATAAGTATTCAATATTTTGAAAATCTAAATTAAAATTTCTAGGGGAAGAGAACAGGTTCTGAGTCCCAACTAATCTAAAAGAAATTACAAAGATAGAGAGCTGAAATAGTATGGAGGTTTAATAAAGCCAAACCCATATATGGTAAAAGTAGGTTTAACCTTTTAATCCATGTAATAAGAAGAATCATCCTAAACTTCCTATTATCTTAATTAGGATTTTATTGCTGTGAAGAGACACCATGACAAGCACAGCTCTTATAAAGAGAATGTTTAATTGGGGCTAGCTTACAGTTTCAGGGATTGAGTTCATTATCTTCATGGCAGGAAGCATGGAAGTGCACAGGTAGACATGGTGCTGGAGTTGAGAGTTCTACATCTTTATCTGCAGGCAGCCAAAGAGATAGTATACCATGCTGGGCATGGCATCACCATGTAAGTCTTCAAAGCCTGCCTGCACACTAAAACACTTTCTCCAGCAAGATCATACCTCTTATTGTGGCACTCCCAATGGCTAAGCATTCAAATACATGAATCTATAGGGGCCACCACATTATTCTTATTCAAACCACCACAGCTATTAAGAATAAGAAGGTCATATATGATTTTAAAACTCTCACTCTGTTTATACTGGGAACAAGATTAAAGGCATAGTAAAGGGTTGACAAAGCAGATACAGGGAGCAACAATGTAAATGTAAATGTCCCTCAGTGAGGGACAGAGTTGAAGTCACTGTGAAAGCACTAACCAATACAGGGATGCTGAACATTCCTAAGCTTCAAATACACTAAGAAGATGCCAAGCATGCTTTTCCTTTCTATGCTACATGCTACTTGTAGGGAAGTACAGCAGGATAAATATTTGAAAGGGATTTGTGAAAATATTTATCAAATGTAATTGTGCTTCCTCACAGGAAACCCACTTCAGGAATCTCTCATTGGCACCAAAATCCACACACACACACACACACACACACACACACACACGTACACACACACATGTACACATACATATATACATACATGCACATAAATATATATGACAGATGTATGTTATAAATATATGTACATATTTACACATATATATAACATGCCTATAAAGGTATTGATTCACAAATATATCAGATCAGTACATCAATAGATACAAGCTATTGTGTTTTGGTTTTGGACCTGTGTTGAACCTATGGCTTCAAGAAGTAAGATAACCCCTCCACCATCTAGTTATTAGCTACAGCCGTCCTCTGACTTAATTTCCTTTCTGCCTTTCTCAGTCTCCCAGATATCTAAGAACACAGAATCCCCTGTTATGGTTGCTTTGTTTGAGATATGTTCGTTCTATACAACCCACCATGTCTTAAACTCACTGTTTAGTTTTGCTGGGCCTCAAACTTGTAATTCTCTTGAGCTAACATCCTAAGTACTGAGACTATAAAATTGTATCACCATGTATTAAAGAATATCTTTGTCTATGTGTATTTTTTAGAAATAAAATAAATAAATTAGATATAATTAAATTATAAACCTCTTATGAGGTGTGCAGAAACTAAACTAGTACCAAATCAGAAGAACAAAAGAGGAAATTGAAATGTGAGGACATGAATATCACGCACAGAATTTTAATTTAAATATTCACTTAACAAAGACATCAAATAATGTTGTTGAGGTACATACACACTTGCATGGTTAAGATCGAAACAATCTATAAACTAAAGCATTTGTTAAAAGTTGTTCTGAATATATATGGTAACTGATAACTTCTCTGATGGCTACCTTGAAAACAATATTTATATATTTTAAATTATAAACCTGATTAGGGTCAATTTCAAAGCCTCTTACAAACATATAAAATTATCTTTCTCATTTTCTACCATAGCTTTGGTATTCAGAATCCCATATGTGGTGAAATCAATCCATATTTTGTGTTTATTGAATGAGTAAAAATCGGCAATTCTCAAAGACATTTGGAAACCATTTCCCTTCTGTAAAAAAAAAATCATCCAATATAGAAGCTTATAAGAGTATATTTGCTGTATTTACTCAAGTATAAACTATGAAATCTTAGATTTTTGCAAAAAAGAAAAATGTTACATAATGACTTAGAAATGGATGAAGGAAATTCTGAAAATCCTGATTAGATAAACAATGCTTGAAACAACCAAATAATGTACTGAAAAAAAATGTATGAAGACATGAGTGTAAGTCTATGTGACCAGTACTCAGACATGGTCAAGAGTCTAGGCCTCTTGGTTTGCTGAAATAGTCCATACACTTACAGACTTAATCCAACCTAAGAATTCAGAATAAGTATAATTTTAGAATTTAAAGAGAACATGGAGAACATGTACCAAGTCAAGGCATGATATTCTGAAACATGAGATGCAGTTCCTAGTTGCGCACTTCTTTATCTCTTCACCTATTGCATGCCAATTAAAGTGGCCTTCACTTTCTTCAGTATGCTAGCAACTGCTTTGGGACTCTGCACCATTCTTAGATTCCCACATAGACAATTCCCCACTTATGGAGTGCCATTTGACTGAATGTTAACTGATGGTAAGAGTAGCTGATGCATTAGAGAAACATAGGGACTGTTCATCGTGTTTTGTTGTTGCTGTTGTCGTCGTTGTTGTTGCTATTGTTGTTGTCGTTTTCCCTGAAAATGACCTGCAAGACTAAGAAAATACTGAATTAGTATTCTGGTTATTTTAGAAATCACAGGTACTGTGTCTTAGAATCATTTTCACTAAGAAAGTCAGGTCTGATATTTCTTTTAGTAACTGTGTGCTAACGGCCCTGCTTTAAGTTATAGTGTTTGGCAATGATCGAAATATGAGGGTTGGTAATAAGACATGACCAGACCCTCTCACTCGATTACTTCTGGCCCCTCCAAACATACATCTTTTCATTAATATATTTAATAAGGTTTTATTTAAAGAAAAACACATCAAAGATAGAAAAAACTTTCTCTTACCTTCAGGCAGTAAAGCAAACCCTCACACTTGCCAATTCAAGAGCTAGGTATTCATATTTTCTGTAAAAAATAAAGTATCTTATTTATTACCTATAGCTTATACATTTAATTTTTGTCAAACAACTATTTATATAGTATTTTAAATTTGGATAACATTTACCTTCTATTAATATTAAAACAATAAGGCAGAATAGTTTATAAAATAATATACTAATTATTTTTGGAATATCATATTGGATAATTCCCTTAAATAATGTACTATTTTTGTGGAAGAGCTTATAAAATTTCCTGTAACTCTCTGTGTAGTAACATTGCTTTAAATCGAATTTTTCTATGGCTCGCTGTTAGGATAATAAATGAGAAATAGCTCAGTAAATGTAAAAGTGTCATATTATATGAGCTTTAATATAAGATCATAGGAGAATAATTTTGTTAAAACTTCTAATAAAATGCATATCATCATAATGTATATAAAGATAAGATCTAACAAAATATCAAACTAAAGCTTGTCTTTTAAAAAATAAAATACAAAGCAAACAAACAAAAAAGAATACACTTCTATAGAGAAACTCATTGTTGTTGTTCTGTCCTTGGAGGGCTTGAGAGCAAACATGAAGACACTTGCTTAGATTCATAGCACATACATAAAGGCCTAACCTCTGCTCTTAGTGCTGGGCCTGGAGATAGGATGCAAGGCAGCTAGAAGAGCAGCTCACAGTTGTCTGAAACTACAGTCCTCAGGGATCCAACGCACTCTCTTAGACTCTGCAGATACTGCAGACACATGGTGCATAAACTCACAAGCGAACACAGATGAAATAGAAAAAAGTAACCTTCAAATCCATGCATCTTCTGAACAAAATTTTTAGTTTCCTGATAAATTCTGAGGCCAGTCTGTTTCCCTTAAGACAGTATCTGGCTTCAAAGACAGCATTAGGTTCATTCCTTTTTGTGTTTTGTTTTGCTGCTTTATTTCATTTAAATATTTTTTCAGTGCTTATCAATTTATTTGCAACGTTCATTCGAGTTCATTTAAAGTTACTTTCTAGTCATTGATTCTGTTCTTTGTCTTCTTCAGAAAAGTAAAATACATGTAACCAATAGGAAGAATTGTTAAAGTGCTATATGTAATTTTAGCTAATGTGTATTATTAAAAATTATAGTCTTTGATAATGCATACTACTCCTAGGAACACTTTGCATTGGGAAGACTTCAATATTCGTCTCTTTCCCCTTTTGTCTTTTCATAAAAATTTGGATATATAAGCACTTAGCAAGTGTTTTTGAAA
Organism: Montemys delectorum; assembly: GCA_019843815.1. Classification (NCBI taxonomy): domain Eukaryota; kingdom Metazoa; phylum Chordata; class Mammalia; order Rodentia; family Muridae; genus Montemys; species Montemys delectorum. The sequence goes on from JADRCD010235005.1 coordinate 19,331, forward strand.
TGAGAATATGTAAATATGATATTTGCATACATTACAAAGAGTTAGAAAAATTAGACAACTCAAATTTCAAAAATTACATTCTAATAGTGGTGGTCAGAGAGTCTCTTTACTGCCTCAATATTTTGCAATTTTTTTTATATAGAAAAATGTCTTTACATGCAAAACCATTGTACCATCTATTTTCAATTATTCTGAAACTAAATGTCAAATTCAATAACTGTTGGTCCTTAGTACTCTTTTATGGCAACTAAACTATAGACTTTTTCACTTGCCAACAAGCAATGGATTTGATATTCTATCCTGCTTATATTTTGATAAAGAAAATCTCATATAATTTTCCTAGTCATGTTAAATTTGTATTGCGTGGGCTGGGTATGATGTTTGGTGGTAAAGTTCAGGTTTATCCTATTTTACATAACCAGTTCTAGGACAGCCAGGGGTTCATGTGATCCATTCTCAAGCAAAAAATATGTGAAAAATAAAAGTTTTTATGGGATAGGAAAAATAAGGTATAGACTATACAAATTTTAGATATATAATAGATAAAATACAAATTCTTTGGTGGTCCTGGGCAAATCACTATTTCAAGATGACAAAGGCACTCCTTAATACTTTAACGTGAATGTCGTTTCTGGTGCTATTGCTGAAAGTTGAAATTGGAGACAGGCTTTAGTTCAGATATCGCAATAGAAGCAGACCTTCCCAGCAGAGGAAACCTTTAACAAGGGTGTAGTTTGTTCCCTGGCAAGCAAGAATGCTGTTTGTATAGTCTAAGTCAGGCAGTACTCTTGGGGCTTTGTGTAAAGCAGTAACGGACTACATTAGGTTGCTGTCAGTGTAAATGCGAATGACAAGTCTACAAACCAAGAAGCGAATCTGTCTACGAAATGACAGTAGTAATGCCTGCTCCTCAGCATCATCAAAATAAACACAGGGCCAAAGAAGGAGCGGACACATTTTAACTTTTGGATAAAGTAATTCATGTATTGGTATGCCCCTTGCTTTCCAAACAAAATTCCCACAACGGGTAACGGATGATCAAGAGTCAAGGCTGAAGTCTATTTGTTCTTATGGATCACATACTTACTCAAGTTAAAGGTCAAGACTTGAGGGAAATGACTTCCACCACCTTTCCTTCATAATTTAACTTTCAGAAACTGACACCTTTAGGGAGAAGCACAGTGAAGGACTAGGGAAAAACCCTAACACTTGCAAGTCATCTTCAATCATTCTGGCTCTTCTGCATAAATAGCTATTTACTCACCGCTTCTTCAATGCCATCCGCGTAAAGACAAAGGAAACAACTTTGTTTCCATAAGCCATGTACCATGTGCATATATGCCCGATTACTCTGTACTTTTTCATTTTATTTCCCACCTGGTTTTTCATTGCTTTTGTCAAGGCAGATCATCATTTTTATTTGGTTATTTTCCTTGTGTAACTAATGTAGTATATTATCTTTGCCAATTCAAACTTGTATGACTATGAAACAACCAACCATTCATGATGACTTTATATTATCCAAAAATCATAATACTATGAATGATACTGACCGCATAAAGCACATTAGTACAGTAGTTTTGACTCTTACATTTGAACAGATTGGTCTTTATTTTTATTAGAAGCAATGATAATGCCATCATGAAAGAAATCAAAGGTAGCATAAATGCTTTGAAAATAATCTATTGTAAGATATGGAATGTTTGCTATGAAATCTTAGTATTTATTAAAACTAAGCAAAGAAGATGCATATTTTCCAACAACTTAGAATACAGACATTGCATAGGAACTCTCTTGGTTAGATAACAGTTTGTTTAAGTTTCCATGATAAATTTAATCTGGATAAATATGTCTGGAATATTTTTAAATGCCACTATAGTGTTTATTTGGCTTTTAAGAAAGGAAATTGGTGCATACTATAGATAATTTGTTTATAACAGGGCCACATATTAATTGTCATTTTTGGGCTTCAGATGTAGCTCAGTGGTAGAGAGCTTATATTGAGACCCTGGATTTGATCTCAAATAACAAAATAAAAATAACATAACTATGAGCTTTAAAAATTTTTCTGGTTAAATCATGTTACCAAAATAATCAACACTTCTACTTTGAACTTTCGTTTGTATATGATATAATTAAATGTATAAATATTTAATGAATTTTTTTCTTAAATGTTACAACCAAAGATGAGGCATCATTACTCAGATAGATATAAAAATTGATGATAGGTAGTCACTAAAGTTGAGCATTGAAGTACCATTTATAATATAAATATTTTGACATTTAGAAATCGCTTGGCTAGGAATAAAAAATAATAGCTTAAATTCTATTTTAAAAATAACATTTTAATTAATGTTTATATTGGAGAAAGCATTAGAAATTTAACATACTTATTTTTAACTTATCCCGGTAGTGAACTGACAACCTTAAGCTTCAGGATTGTACTTCCTTTAACATCGCAGTAGATTACAGGGAGATAGATTACAGATTAATGTTGTGCTGCCACAAAGATTAAGAATGGTCTTCCATCAAGTTGGTTCTATCATTATTTTGTAACTTAAAGTTGTATACATGGGGTAAACATTTTCTTTCATCCATTGCCTTATTGTGTCAAACTACGTTAGAGTGAGCATTAGAGTCCCTAACTATACTGTAAAAGATATACTCAGATGTAAATATCAAAAGTGATTAAAAACTTGCAGAACATTCAAGTTAAATTATAATTTTATGTGGAAGGGTGGGATAGAATGTGAACAAAACATAGTCACTAATATTTGTTTTCTATTGGAGATACAATGATATTTTAATTGCATAATAGTTTTAAATATATACTAGTGAATAACTACAGTTAAAAGTTTCCAAATAGTAGATATAGTAGTAATTAGACACTTATAAGCTCAGTTAGAAATGGTTTGAACAGCAGATAGTTTGCACAGAAATGAATGAAAGGATGTTGACATGAATAAGAAAATGATAATGGATTTTATTTTCTCAAGTATACTGATATTTTATAAATATTTTTACTTTATATTCTTTGATATTGTACAAATTGATAAAAAGAGACACACATTGAGACCACTCAGACATCTCAGGATGTGAACTAGAGTGAACTATCTAGAAAGAATTTCCTTATAGTTGGTTTGTCCTGAGACATATTGGACAGACATCATGCTAGCCTATTTTCTGACATAAAAGGTAAGGATTTGTAGAATGGCCACCTTCAAAATACATTCCAGATATTTTGTTTTAACATAAGTACATTTAAAAAATTGATGAGAAGATGGCCAAGTAATCAAACTGCTGGTCAAAATTTCATTCTCAACTTTTGAGTATTGAGCATCAAGAGATCAGTAACATTCTTCATGTAAGAGACAGCACCATTGCATTATTCTTGCTAGGAATAGCCTTTCCCTGCCTGACTGTTATGAATTAGAGCAATCAAATATTCCATATGATAGACTTTTTAACTAGATCATTTCACTATAACAGTTCAGCAGACACAGCACTTATCAGGAGCCCTCATACCATAACCTCTCTAAACACATGTATTTTTTGAAACACACTACACAGAATTTTAAATTCCACACTTCCTTTCTAATTATCTGCTAGACACAGATAATTTTTGCCTTAATGAATAGCTTCACTATAGAATAATCAAATAAGAAAAAAGCCTAGACTCTTTTTAATAGATTTTTAAAAAGAAAACATTCCTTCACATGTAGTTAGACAAGGCGAGGAATTAGTTAAATCAGTGAAGGTCAGAATCAAAATTATTAAGGCTATCAATTTTTTGTGAGCCTTGAGACATACCAAGACTGCCTCATTTTTGGATGAAACAAAAAAAATCATTCATTCTCTGAATACATATCATACAAAGTCAGATTACAGAGCTGTCCATTCCTTTTGAAGATGCTGGAAATCTTGTGTGGGTGAAAAGTATTTAGTCATAGGCAGCAGACACCCATTCAAGATTCCCTCAGGAACAACAGTTATGAGCGTGGTTGTATTTTTTGTTCAGATATAAGACTTCAGAATATTATCACAGAAGAGTAAAATAAATTCTGTTACTTGAGTTGACTTTACATTGGCTGTATTATTTCCTGACTGTTATTATTGTTTCTTGAAAGCTGTTCATGATTGCAGGTTTCCTAGATTAAGTGTAGCTATATTCCAAGAGATCAACATAGAAAAGTGAGACTTGTGTATTTACCAATAACTTGTAGGTCTGGGTAGGAACATATTGCATGGGTCAGTGATGTAAATTGTGAGAAATGTCTACACACAGGCTTTCATATACCTTTATTCTGTCTTTAGAATTTGGAATGATGGGAGATCATACAATTAAAAGTCAGCGACCTCGATCTGTCCATGAGAAAAGGGTCCCTCAGGAACAAGCTGATGCTGCTAAATTTATGGCACAAACTGGTAATACGTTAGTTACATTTTTCTATTTATTGTTGTTAATTTAATGAAACCACTGCATGTTTTCATGATCTTTTGCTGCACATTCGTCAGTTTTGGAGCTGATTTTTTTTTGAGCCATTTTTTTGTCACCAGTTAAAGTCCATAAATAAAGTAGCTGTGAATGAAAAATATGCAAAAAATAAATGTGTAAGACTTACTTTGCTTTTGGTATGGGAAACTTTGGAATTTACATATTATTTCCTTATGTTAATTAACCATTAAATTGTATCATTACAATTTTAAAGGAAAGCAATAAAGCTAAATTTTCAAGAATATTTGATTTCAAATTTTCAAGGACTATAATTTAAATAGGACTCAGATGATGAAATTTAACATAATAAAATTTGATATATTAAATATTCTTCTAAATGTCTTGTTATCTATAAATATTGTTTGATTGTTAAAACATGTAGAAGTTAGACTATTTATAATTTAATATATGATTTGAAAATAAATTTGTAAAAAGTTGACCATCTAATTAAATATTAACTAAACTGACTTTCTGGTTTATAAAATTCTTCAATACTACATCAAACATTATATACTTAAACCTATCTATAAATTTGAATGTAACTAAAATATGTAGTATTTGACATATTTTTTAAAATTTATAAATATACATGAATAGGTATATAAATGTAGGATTTATGTGTTAATAATCTATACAATTTGACAAATTAAAGTGTGTCTAATTTGGCTGCTCATATTAAGTGGTCCAGAATTCTTCCCAGTGATATGGCATGGGTGCAAACATGTGCAACATTTACATTTCTTTTTCAAAACTGAAAACTGAGTTTATATGTGTTTTTACAAAATGGTATGCATTCCATTCTTGTTGATTTGAGCATTAGAAGGAAGCCACAAGTATATGGCCAGATATGTGGCATGGTATTCAGTCTGATTTTAATTAAATTCTCCAAAAAAATGGATGTTTTCTTCAGTTTATGTGTTTGTAGTATTATTTGTTTAGAACACTGGGCCTGAACTGACTGCTCAGAGGTTCAGATACTGATACTAAGTTGCATTCTTGATAATAGATGAGAGATATAGTTTAATATATTAATTATAACACCTTCTGTGAGCACAATATATAGAATAAACTCTATAAGTGCACACTTTAAATTTTGGAAACATCATCTGTTAGGGCTATATCCAGAAATGAAAGGAACTTTCTTTGTGGGTTGCTTTTGGGATACCTTATTTAAGGGGAGATTTATGTTGTAAGCAGTTGCTTATTCAAATCCAAAATGTATTCAGGGTTCAAATGAATTGCCAAATTTCTAAATGTGTTTTTTTCTGAGACCAAGAAGAAAATAATTGAAGGAGCAAGCAGAGATTCAGGGATTCCAGCTCTCAAGGGAGAGATAAAACTGGGCTGACTACTCAGTCCCTTAGGCATCTCCCTGTAAGGACACATGTGCCATATGAGAAAAGTGTCCTTCTTTTATACAGAAGACATAGCAAATATTGATTTACTGCAGCTCCTAAAGCTTGTTGTCATGGGGGAGTGAAATGGAGAACCATAGCTTTAAATTTCCAGTGATCCAATAACATTAGTTTGTGAATTCAATATCATGCAATTTAATCCAGTGTTTGTTTAAATACAGCTTTTCAATGTTTGTGAAACTTTTTCTGCCCAAATATCTTAACAACATTGAATAACAAAGAATATTGTTAAAAGAGGAATTGGTAATCACAGTTTTTATATTTATTTCTGATTTTTCAGTCATTTTTTTTTTGTCTACACAGTGAGTATTTTTTTCACTAACAAGTGATTTGGTAAGTAAAGGACACGCTGAACAAATAGATTTGTGACCAACTTTAAAACACTTATACATGTTGTTAACAATACAGAATGGGGATGAAAAACTAAAAGCTCTAACATGATTTATTGATGCCTGAATTTATGAAAAACAGGGTTCATAAATTCATATTAAGACATTATATATGAAAACATTAAAAAGTGCATTGTACTTATGTTAGTATAAAATTGTGCTGAACTAAGAAAGGCAATGTATTACATCAAATATTTTTTAAGATTCAGAATTGAATACTAAGCACTCATAAAGCTAAAAAGTTTTCTTAAATATTTTCTTTTGATGTTCACATAGACTAAATTAATGGAAGTATCAAATAATAGCATTTTATAAAATGAAGTTTTATTTTTAGAACCTGTCTGTTTCTCAAATCAAGGTATTAATATTGTGTGTAAACAGTCATGCAATTTTGCTAGGCATGATTTGAGAAGAAATAATGTCAATATTAAAATTATAAAATGCCATAATATGTTATATTAATCATGGAGAAAGAAATCAGAAGCTACCACACATTATTTCTTCTCAAATAAGTGAAGTGGCTTCTACACTCAGTATAATCAGCAAATGCTTTCACTTTAAAATAAGCTTTCCTACACAGAGACAAAGTCAGTGGATAGTTTTAAATGATATTTTATGAGATGGTATTATTTTACCAAGATAACTAGAGTATTCTTACTAGTGCTAGCAACTGAGGTAAGTCTAAACATTAACTAGGTTGCTATAAAAGCCTAAGATAAAGGAGGAGTTCACTGGTTAAGAGCTATTACTGCTCCTGCAGCGGCACCATGTTAAGTTCCTAGAATTCACCAAGAGGCTCACAACCAGCTGTGAACTCCACCTAGGGCATGCAATACCCTTTCTGGCCTCTGTTGGCACTTAGGAACACAGTACCCCTCACACATGCAGCCAAACTGTCTCATGCATAATAAAAATAAGGTAGAATAAAAATCTAAATTGCATATCAATATGTATTGTTAAGGAAAATGAAATAAGATAATAAATATGTCTATTTTGGGGACACACCCAAGCTAAGCGCCAGTAAGCTGGAGTAAGACATCTTAACGGTTTTTCTTTTTTAGCGACACAGGCATGAAGTGAGTTTATGAACAGGTTTGGAAAAGTGACCACTTATTACATGAGAAAGTCTGTCTGTATGGGGAATATATAATTTGTGATCTAATATAGAAATATAACATTAAATGTGTTTCTAAATTCATGACTTTACATGCTAGCAAAGATTCTATTACTATCTTGTTCATAATGTTAAATTCTCCATCCACAGGATGTCACTCAATTTTTACTAGCTTTTGAGGAAGGTAAATTGCTAAGGAAATTCAAAAAAATAGAGTTTTTCAAGGCCCCAAAGCCTTGTTTCCTTTCCGGCTTTGCTTCAGAATACGGACCCTTAATATGACCTTCTGTAGAGAAGTTTTCTACATGACCTTTGGCACATCTCTTAAATCACACGTGGACTAGATCAGTTTGCACTATCTCCAGAGACACACAGACAGAAAAGGTTACTCAGTTTATACTTTACTCTTTCAGTGTCATTAGAATACCTCTCTTAGGAAGTATATTAACTATTTCTAACACAACTCACAGTGCTTTACTAGATAATGCTCACATCTTAAAAAAGAAAAAAAAATGAAAGGATAAAATAATAGAAAAATTGAAGAGAAAATATAGTTTGATATACAACAAGGTCAAGTTGATGGTTAGACCATTTTCAGTGGCAAATTTTGATGCTTAAATATGAAATAAAAATGAATATTGTATGTGCTTAAATTTATTTAATTTTTCATCTTCAGTATGAACTCTAAGGAAGGCGAGCTCTTGGCTATAGATGACCTGGCCCCATTGCTAACCATGTTCAGTGTCATGCCCAATCATAGATGTAGAGACAGCTCAGATTTTCAAGTGCCCATACAGGGTTGCATTAAATTTGGCCTTGGTATTAATTCACGACTAAGTTTAATTTTTTAAAAAATGTCTATCTTGACAATGCAAGAGAGAAAGAAAAACTATGTTTGTGAAAAATAGAACTAATTTTATTCATAATCTTTGTCATTTCACCTACAGAATTCACATTACTCATAACTGTCTGGCTTGTAATTAATAACATAGAGCCTTGGCATTTACACTCAGTCACATTACAAGGAGGTTGGCATGTCATTAAGTACACATTTCCCCTAATCTTAAGCTTAAAGTTTTCATTACTAAGTATGCTTATGTATATAAATGTGTAGATAGTTTTAACAATTGTCATACTTATTAGGATCACAAACATTATTTTATTTTGTTAATATATTATTGAATATAATATGGCAAATTACAAGATATAACTTCAAACACTATTAAAACAGACATCCAAGTAGATAATTCTGAAATAAGTCATATATAAATTTGTAAAGGTAAAAATATTAAAGTAATCAAGAGTGATCTATTATTGTATCTTAGTGATAAACACCATTATGAATATTTAAAAGAAGTCCAGATTAATGTGAGCTGTCATCTAAATTACCAGCATGTGTCCTTCTGATAGACAACCAGGTATCAATGATTTGTTATCTATGCCTCTGCACTCACAATGTTAGTCCGGTACAAGAACATATTCCTCATGATCTTGCTAAAGGAATTCTAATAGAACAGTTTTTCTCTGCAAACTGGTTGTTCTGAACCCTCAAGAAAATGAGATAGCAGATTATAAAATCAACATTTGTATCTAATAGACTTTCTAGCAGTGGGCTCATTTTTAGAATAGATTTATCTCTGAAGACTGTCTTACCTAATGTTTGGTACAAATTGACTCTTTTTCTACGAAACCAGTTTGTAGATCAGGTGTGTTGATTAGCACGTAATATATTTTAAAAATCACTGAGCAACCCTCCAAAACAAGACAGTCAAATGAACTGTCATTTCTGTCCCCAGATTACATGATATAGAGATATATTTTTCCTTGCTCTGTATAATTAGTGATACAAAGTGCTGGGAAACCCCACCCCTGTAAGATATTTTAACAACCATATGCATGCTTAACTTAAATACACACTACTAACCAGATATGGCTGACTGGAATTTGGTGCAAAGCAATGGCAAATTTTCAAGTCAGTTTTTATAATCCAACCTGGAACTGATGCCAGAATATTAGAAGACCATCCCAGCAGTTTTAAAAATTGATGATTCCTATCTCTTTATGATATGGTTTTAGATGAAAAAAACCTAGGCATGTTTTCAATGTGATGCCAAGTACCAGAAAGTTTATGAAACCTGACATTAATTGGCTTCTTAGGGCCCTGTTTTGGAATAAACTTTAGTTCTATGTTCAGTTAATAGAAATGATAAACTTTCATTCACTTGAAGTAGAAAAATATCACTTCTTTAGATCAGATGTGAAATGATGAACATGGAGAGATTAATAAATTGCCGCAAAGCAAATGGCTATTATAGGTTGAAAAAGTAGGAATTCCATTTGGAATAATTTGTCTACATAAACTGTAGTTCAGATGCACTCAGCCTTTAGCAATAGAAAGTTCATTATACAACCCAGAGCCAGACAAGGACATATCAATACATCCCTGCTCACCAAAGCCGCAGTGTATGCTTAGAAACACATTCTGGCATCAAATACATTATGCTTGATAAGCTTGGAGAAAACTCCTTCAACAATGATTTTTTTTTAAATAAAGACAACTTCTTCCTTCACAGTGTTGATAGCAAAGTGGACTTTGCAAAGAATGTTTTGCTAACAAGGTCATGATAGTCTTTGTACTGGCATTGTTTACATCCCTCTGAATTCATTTTCCTATGGAATGTTTTGTACTTTTGGACTCACTGCCATAGATTTACATTTGAATTATTCATGCATGCCATGTTGTCAGTTGGGTAGTATGCTTATGAGATGAATAATCAAGACAGTATTTCATGTTTGTTTGTTGTCTTGCATGCAGGTGAATCTGGTGTGGAAGAGTGGTCCCAGTGGAGCACATGCTCAGTTACTTGTGGTCAAGGGTCGCAGGTGCGAACCAGAACTTGTGTATCACCTTACGGGACACACTGCAGCGGCCCATTAAGAGAATCAAGGGTTTGCAATAACACTGCCCTCTGTCCAGGTAGTGTTAGCAGCAACTACGACTGTGGATGTTTTGAATTGTGTCATGCTACGCATTTGGAACAATTTGTTATTTTCCTATGAACTGGATATAGGCATTTTCATTAGAGTCTATAAGTGTGATTCTTCTCAACTGTGATATTTTACTCTGTGATCATTTTTTTATTTCTGAGCACTCAGGGTGTTAGATTTATGACTACCTCCCTGCTCCAAATATGATTGAAATATGTGTATCTACTTCAAAAAGTATAAACATACAGTTATTTTTCTTGCATTTTTAAGGTGGTAAAAATATCTAAATGCATATATGAAAAAAATAAAAATTTTAAGTATAGTAAAATATTGCATGTACTCACTCCATGATTGACATAATTTGTCAGTCAGGAATCTTACCATTCATCTAGACCTATCTGGAAAAAAATTGTAGTGGACCTAAAAATGATCTGGCTTTCTACTTCATAAACTACCTTGAAGTGATTCTTCTCATCACGGCCATATACTGCTTTAAAGGCTAGAAACGGAACTGGTTCAGGTGAAATGTATGTTGCATTCAAAAAATATATTATTTAACGATATACCAGATTTTATTTGTTTCACCATCTCAAACCAATGAGAATTTTATTTGAATCAGTCCCAAAGCGAAGCATTTAAGTTGAGTCCCCATCACTTGGTGGATGAATGGCTATAAGGTATATGAATGCAACAGAAGCTGATACTAGGCTCACATGTAGAGTCTTTGCAGAAGCATTTGAAGGGAGATGTTCTAGAGAAAGGTCTTATTACTTTAGTAGGCCCTGTAACCTTTAAATCATGCCTAAATATTTTCTAGGGGTCTCAATTTCCAGAGACAACTGGTTCTGCAATTGATTAAAAAAATAAGACTGAGAGATCTGGGAGGAATCATGTCAATTTCTAAGCAGGCAAATGTAATAATCATAAGGAACTTGGAAGGTGGCTGTTAGTGACTGCAAGGCTTCGGTTTTTCACTTCTGATGATCTGCTTGACCACACCATGAGTATATAAAGCACTCCTGAATTGTGAGCTCAAAATAGTTTCCCTGAAATATTGTGTGTGGTGAAGGTTTAAAAAAAATCCAAAAAACAAATAAATAATAAACAAACAAAAACAAAACAAAGCAAACAAACAACAAATGATCATTGAGGAAAGAGAAGGGAAGAAGATAGCAAGAGGCACTGTGGGAAGGATGTCATGAAGTGTGAGAAACCTTTGCATCAGCATTGTGAAGTAGAAAATCAACTGATGACAGCATTGTTAAACTAAGACTATGCAGGAAAGGAAGACACAATTATTAACAAAAGGTCAATAATTGCTATTGAAAATAGGTAGACATCACTTAGGCTTGTGTTAACCAAGAAAGAATATGGAATGAAACATAGTATGGTTCAAAGGGGAAAAATGTATGTCAGTTAAGGAAGGATAAAAATGAAAAAGTCTAAAAGTGGGAGACCTAGACCAAACACATTTCAACAACATGAGCTGAAAAAAAAAAATAAAAAGAAGATACAGAGAGACAGAGGCTTGGAGTGTCATAGTGGAACCCACAGATCTCAAACATTATGCTGTGGACCTTCATGTGCATAGAAATAGAATGGGTCTTCTGGGAAAATACTTTAACCAGGAAGCCTAACCACAGTATTTACATCATGATTTACAGAGTCCAATACTCTGTTATCATTTAAACTAGTATCAATAGAAGATTCTGATTCAATTGATATACAAATTTATCTTATAAATACTTCATATCATCATCATTTACCATGACAAGTATAGTGTCTAATAGCAACCATATTCTTAGGTGAGAATCTGATTATTCTTCAGAGTGCCATCCACCAACTTCCATTCATAGTTTACTTTTCCAGTTGCCAGTTACACAAATTGTAAGGGTGACATATGGAAGTCTTCATCCTCTATCAGAGGAGGATGATTAAGCTGTTGACCAGGAACATGGAGCATCTGTGGGAGGAACCTAATCTCTGCCACATGTGGAATGGCTACATGTTCTCCCTGTGTCTCATGTGAAGAAAACTGAGTAATATCTCATTGGACAGCTTTTTTTAAGCACTTTTAACCTCATGTACATAAAATATTTGTCTTTCTAAATTTCGTTTGAATATCAGTTTGCTAACTTTAGGTTTTTCATAAACTTTTATAAATACAAGAGTTCAGATTCATTATTTTAAAATGTCAGATAACTACATAGTTAATAGGAAATAGTAGTTTCTTTCATATGCTGTTACTTTTTGTTCAGTGTATTGGTGTTATTTTAATATGATTTATCATGAAAGCAATAAAAAATAAAAACTAAAATCTTTAAGTGGTTTAAAACAAGAAGTATTTGAATCAATACAAACATCTACCTAAAATAATAAATTCTCCTTAAATTTGCTCACAAACCAATCTTACTTGTCCTGCTTACAGAACTCTAATTTTTCTTTTGCTATTTCATTGATGAACGTGGGACAAGAAGGGACAAATTGAATAGTAAGTTAACCCTCTACAAAATATGTGGAGGCAGAGAACCCAAGCTTATTTGTATCAAGAAGGAAATACCTTAATATTACAAATGAGTTACTTTCATCGTTCACATGTTTTTTCTTTTATTCAGATCCTCTGATACAGAATCACAGTGGGCCTTTCACACATTTTTTTTTACTTCACCTTACTTTTTATTTGACAGGTTTTTGTTTGTTTGTTTGTCTGCTCTCTATCCCCCAGAGGAGAAACATCTGGAATATTCTTAAAGTAAACTGGGAAATGTAGAGAGTAGCATTCGATTATGTAGTTATTGTCTCTGCTGAGTTTCAGTTCTCTATTCTACTCCAGAGTTCTCAACCTTTGTTGATTAAACACCAGCAAGCACTTCAAGCCTGATAAGTCTTTGTTTCATGAGAACCACACTGCTCATTCGAAGCATCTGTGACTTCTACCCATTTGATGCCAGTAGCCCTTCATTTCCTTATACACTGATAAAACCTAAACTGTCTGCAGATATCAACCAATGTACTGGTGGGCAGAGTTACCTCCAGTTGATAACCACTGATCTGTACTTAAGGGAGATGAATCTGTAAACATTCATATAGGTCTATAGGATGGTTTGTGATTCATTTTTATGAATGTCGTAGTTGTCATATTCACATATTTCCAAATAAATCTCTTACACTTTAAAAGGATTATTTTATATATAATGCAACATAAATTATATGAGCATTTACAGATGTTTATTTCAAAACCTGGTGATAATGTTTGTATATTATATATATTTTATATTCTCTTTGGCTTGTACCAAGCAGAGATATGAAAGTATATCTGGCATAAGTATTAAGAAGAAAACTACAAAAAAAAATGGATGAAATTGATGTTAATTAAATTATTCTATCAGTACTATTTCTTGGAGTTACTAGATAATTTATAAATTTTCATATTTTACTGTAAAATAAACACTTAAATAAAATTTTATATTAAATTGAAAACTTGATCTTAACAAAATCCTTACGAATAGCCTCTCTAAAATAAATTTTTTAGAATCTATAAATATTGTAAAGCATGTGCTCTAATTTTCTACCAAAGCAATAGTCTCTAAAATGACAAACTATTAATACTTTCTTATCCCATATAGAAGTTAGCATCTGAAATGATGTAACAGAGCCACAAAACAGTAATGTATAACAGTAAAGAATGTATAAAATGGCTAAGTATCATTTACTTCCTGATTCCAGTATCATGATTTTACAAAGCTACTAAGTTCCCTGTAATGTTTTGTGGTTCACAACTATATATGTATTTATATAGTTATATAGTTTTATATCTAGTTATATATTGGATATATATACATATATATATATATATACAATTTAGCTGTTAAATATTTTCTAGCATTGTGTTGTGTAAATTGAGTAACAGCAATTTGATAAAAGATCACACAGAGTTGTTAAAACTTTTCATAGTAGAGCAGTTTATCATTAAATTGAAAAGTTTGGTAACTGAAAATAAATACAAAAATAAATAAAAACACATAATCAAAAAATAAAATATATTAATATATTTTTCTTAGAGAAATTTCATCCTTGATTGATGTTTACAAACATGTATGACATATATGTATATATTTTAAAACTATGTAACATTTATGTGTACATAGCTAAATACAGATATTGGATAATCTCTTATCAATGGATACTAATCAGCCTTGGGTTTTTCAGATTGCCATGAGATAGATGAAAATATAGCTATATATCACTCTCTGGCACTTTTCCTATCTATTATGTTCAAAAGACTTTCTAATGGCTTTCATAAAATCATTGAAAAGCGTTTACTGAATAATATTCTAATTGGGTTGCTGTTTTCAATGTTTGAACACATTTTTACAACTTCTTGCACTAAGTCAACAACCTGAGTAGAAGGAAATGATTTACCTAAATGCTAAGGTGTGCCATTTCTTGTGGATTTCTTTTGAAATTTAGTCATAAATCATTTAAATTACCATGTAAATTTGTGTTTCAAAATATACTTGTGTTTTGAAGTATATGTATATACATTGTGGCACAATTCAACATTAACATAGTTTGTAAAACTATATAATATTCTTTAAAGACCTGAAAAGAGCAGATATTAAGTGCTTTTACCACAACCCTGATAAGAACCTGTGGTAATGCACTGGCAGATTAGCCGTATATCAGCTTGAATGTTCGAGCATGAGCAACATATACATGAAAAAAAATTCTAGAAATATCATATGTACTTACTAAGTACGGCTGCCACTTTATATGGACTTTTGCTTTGAGCATCCAGCTGGAGAAGGAAAGCTAACCTCTCTCTGTCTTTCTCCTGTGGATCAGTACTCCCTCACTCATCCCAGGAGTGACCTTAACCATCTGGACTCAAGGCTTTCTCAGTGTTTTAAGACAGAGGCTTAGCATCAAGAGAGCTGGTTCTCAACAGAGCGATTTCTCCTGTGTTTTTTGTACTCTCGCTTTATTTGCGAGGTAATACACTGGGGCTAATAACAGGGTGAGAGCAGTGATTCGACATTCAGACAAGGGATTTAACCTCTGAGGTTCAGTGAGCTTTTGTAAGATATACTGATATTTATTTATACCACATTCAATACTCATTATGAAGGAACACATATTGTTGTTTCTAATTATGTATGAATTATAGATACTGAGATATTTGAAGTACTGGTATGCTCATGGTTACCTTAATTTTGTGTTTATATAATTTGTTGCAATTTTAGAAATATAATTAGGAGAGTTTACAGTTCCATCAAACTAGCAGAAAAGGATGATCATTTTCTAGTTCCATGGCTTTTTAAGTGATCTCGGATCTCACCTTGAAATGAGGAAGGGAAGGACCCTGTGGGAGTAGATACAATGCTAGAAACAACCTCCTGCTCAAAAGATAGTGAATGGAGCCCCAAAATTTTAGATGAAACATCATTTTAAAAAAAAAAAAAACTCTAAAATGTTTAAAATTTACATAACCAATTTTTAGTAACTCTTTTTCATTATCTGACATACAATATTTTGGAAACTCCACAGATGTTAGAATTAAATTGTTCGTTAGCTATTTAAATACAAATATAGCTCTAAAAGTTCAGCCCTGTCATGAGAAATTTAATTTTTCTTATTCATCATCGGTGACCATACTTTAAAAGTAACTTAGAAATATTTTATCAAGAGAAAGAAAGGAATTTCCACTTAAAAAGGTGAAAGGGGGAATAATTTAAAACATAATTCAACAGTAGAAAAAAAGTACATCTAGTTTTTTATTCTTTTAATACATTTTCAAATGAAATTTAAAAGCCTGTGTCTAACTAGAGTTTTATTCAAAGCGAGTTTTCAAAATATCTTCATACTTTATTCGATAATTTGTTTTCTTAATTACACAGGACGACGTCTTTGCCCTCGGTTCTCTTCTCTGTGGCTGAAGCTTCTTTGCTTTATTACAGTACACGGAGTTTGGGAAGAATGGTCACCTTGGAGCTTATGCTCCTTCACATGTGGCCGAGGCCAAAGAACACGAACAAGGTCATGCACACCTCCTCAGTATGGAGGCAGGCCCTGTGAGGGACCTGAAACTCATCACAAGCCTTGTAACATTGCCCTCTGTCCAGGTAAGCATATTTTGACGACTGATGAAGCTTGCATTAATGTATTTCATATATTGTTCCTGGTGTACATAGCGTACATAAAACATACAACTCTTAATAAGCCTTGCTGAAAAGTGTTTCTTCTCACTCCTGTCTCCTTTTTTTTTTTTTTTTTTTTGTTTTAGATATTTTCTTTATTTACATTTAAATTTCTCCTTTCCCAGGTTCCCCTCCAAAAAACAACAAACAAACAAAAACAACAAGAACGAACCCCTTTTGCCTCCCCCCTCCCCATGCCTGCCACCCCACCCTCTCCCACTTATTGGCCCTGGCATTCCCCACACTGGGGCACAGAACCTTCACAAGGCCGAGGTCCTTTCCTCCCATAGATGATCGAATTTGCGATCCTCTACTTATTGGATGAAACGGGCTGGTTTCCCTGGTTCCTATGTTTGTAGTGATATGTACTTACTTGAGTGGTACCAATTGGTGTTCACCTTTCCTATATAGCTTTATATGTATATGTTATTGTTTTAAAATAAAGTTTTATAGGTACAGAGGTATCTCTTGGGAAGAATTTTCAGGTCTTAAGGAGAGTTTGGGCATAACTAGCAAGACCTGACTTAGAGTTGTGGTTCACAGCATTATTCCCTCACGATCATTCAGTTGAGGAAGGGAATTTTTCATTGACCACATGAGAAAAATCTCTATTTTTTTGGAAACATCATAGGAAAGTTTAACGTAGTCTTTCTTAGCATGTATTTATGCCACCTTACCATTTTCTTTCTGCCTAGTAATTCAGCTTCCATCATCTAACTTTGAGAACTCTGTCCACCATCCCAAAGTCCTCAGGTCTTCATAATATTGCCACACTTCAAATAAATAGTTACATGAAGATGAAGAAATTCTAATCTTTGGTTTCAAGGAGCTCAAAATTTATGGAACTATTGTGTATTTGTAAATAAATAAATGATATTATATTCTCTCCAAGGAAGCTATAGACAAAACCATGAATGGCAAGGAGCTAACCTGAATGACAAAAGGCAGTGTTCTAAACCCAATTCTCTCCTCTGCTCTTTGGAAGGTTTTTTTGGTAGATCAGTTCATAATCTACTCTGTATGAAAGCAACAGAGTGGAACTCCCACAGATACATTTTTGTAAATGTATTTTCTAACATAGATTCATTTTCTTCTATACTCTTAAAATCTTCTTCAAGTCCATGAACTATGTTATAAGACAATTTTTAATGTTTTAGAAATTTTAGAACAGGATGAAAATCACTAGAGGAATTCAGCAGAAAGTAATGGTAATCATATATGAAATATATACATTTAAGAAATTTGCAAAAAATAAATAAAAATATCATCTAAAATAAAAGTTCTGTGCAGTTCCATGTAGTTCGCATACAATAATTTGAATACTGCCCTTTTCTTAATACTTTTTCAAAGCTTATTCAAATTTTGTCAGAAATCTGGCCCAGTTCATATTCTTTAAGTAAGTTTATGAGTCTGTCTTTGTATGCTTTAATTTATCATAAGCTTGATTCTGTTATTTTTGTTTTGGGTTTAGTTAAACAACAAAAGATTCAAATTTCTGTATTGTATTTCAATTTACTTCCTCTACATAGGAACTTTCTAATTTTTCATTCTGGATTAGAACTTTTCCTATTCTAGTTTTAAAATATATGATATATTTGATGCAACCATTAGGAGTTCTCCTTAGAAATAACTGTTTATAGCTAAACTCAACCATCTCCACTGACCACCAAAGATTCTTCCATAGCCTTTGACTAGAAACAAGGCTTTGTCAAAAAGAATACATTCTCCCCAGTTTCAAGAAATTAAGAAGTTATACCTGTAAGTGTAGAAAATGATGAATGAAGTACCCTAGTGTCCTTAAATGTTGTAGTTTGGTGGTTGTACAGTTTAAGCTAACATTTGTTATAATCTTGATATCTGGGATGGTTCAGACATTATTTTATGATACATAGATGCAATAGGAAATATACAAACAATAAAGTAAATGGTTACTTTTACTGTAAGTCTCCTTGGCTTCACCTGGACTGTGGTGCAGACAAGGTCAGAAGAAACATACAAAATCACAAATTACATTGGTCCTCACAACTTTGTGATTTAACATGTGAGTTGCAATAGTGTATGGCCATATAATTCAGTGAAATACTATAAGAAAAGAGTTTCAGACCATTTCTTTTAAGAAATGTTTCTAAACTTTATAAGGTACTCTAAGAGTGACATAGATTGTTCATCAAATCATGAAATAGTTTTCACTTATGCAGTCGGGTACAACTACAAGTAATTAATACCCCCATCAACTGCTTTCCTAACGACATATCCAGTTTCTCTCATGTCTTTTGAGGGTGGAAAGCCCTCTGACTCACATATAAATAAAGAGGGAGGAAAGGAAGGAAAGAGTAGAGGTGGCATGACTACTTTGGTTGTTATTGTCTTAGTTTCTTTCCCTGTTGCTGTGATGAGATGCCATGACAGAAGCAACTTAAAGGAGAAGGGGTTTGTTCCGGCTCAGTCCAAGGTGGAACCCACCATAGCCAGGAAATCGAGGTACCAGGGCTTTAAAGCATCTTATTGAATTGCATCTAGTCAATAAATAGAATGTAGTAAATGAGTGCTTGATAGTTTTCAGACTGCTTCTCCACTTGATACAGTCTGGGATTCCCCCGACCACAAAAATCATCCTGACAATAATTAAGGTGGGCCTTCCCACATCAATTACTGCAATCAACATAACCCTGCAGAGACATACTGAAAAGCTACCCTTAATCATTCCCAGTTATGCCCTGAGGCTATCCTCCCAGGTAATTGCATATTCCACATAACGTTAAGTTGAAAATTAACATCATCACCCTTGCTACATTAATGTCTTATCTGAGAACAGGGGCTGCTCTTGATGGGGAAGGTGGGCAGAAGAGGAGGACAGCAGTGGGAATCAGCTTGTTTAGAGTTATTATAGAAGGGTATGTGGATAGATATCCTTAGTGTTTAACTGTCTTTGTGCTCTGCTTTTCTTACCTAAGCCAATAACACAACACAGTCTAAGCCACATTGTCTCAGTTGCTGTTTTCCCTGAAATGTTATCGCTGTAACTAACTGAGCATTCTATTCATGGTGGTACCACTGACATATCTGAGTATACAGGACTTCTCCTCAGTTTCCTTCCTACTTAAGCTACTTGGTTCCTGGTATTCCTCCAACAACTTATGGCATAACACAATACTCATCATAATACTCATCATATAATATAGACTCATCATAACATATTTGATGAGTTTATATTCACATCTACATGTATTATAAATACAAATTTCTAAACCTCATTCCAATTTATCTAGTGATATATATATATATATGTATGTATATTTTTCATTAGTAAGGAGATATTTGCTTTTATATTTTTTTCCTTCTTCATCTTTTCCTGTAATTGCTAGTCTCTGAGAACTGTTGATGAGAACTTTGAGAAGATTAGAAAGGACTTATTAAGGGATGAGGTTTGCGTCCTAAGTAACTTGGTAAGGGTTAGAAAAGGAACAAGGTTGTTCTGGACTGGATATTGTTAGGAAGGATTATGCTGACTGGATATCATATACAGTGTGTAGAGACAAGGGAAGACATTCTGTTATTGGTAAAGAAGTACCAGTCACTCACATTAGTGGAGAAATAAACATTTTGTAATGTGAGTGGTTACTATTTATATAACTTTTTTTACATGAAAGTGATAATATCTGACAGTGATGTTGTGTAGATGGGTTAGGTCAGTAGTTATAATATAGGCTAGCTGCTTGCAAGCCTTGGCAAGCTATTAACAGTGGTAGGATCTGACTATGTCAAATTTCATCTTAGGATTGTCCTGTTATTTGGACTTCTCCTGTGAAGAAAATCTTGTCATTAGTTTTAAACTTTATCGATATTTAGCTACAGAATTGTGTCAGATGTGATTGATGTACCTGCGTTTATGTTGTATGTCCAATATGAAAATTATACAGATCCATAGCCTCAAAATAAACCACTTTCTTTTAACTTAAACAATTCTCATAATGTCTTAAGTTTTTAACTTAAACCTTCAAAATTAACAGACATGTAATTTGTTTATGCATAATATTTTGTACTAGCAGTTGAGGATTACAGGAATCAATGACTCAAAATTGTCCTTGTCTTTTGTCTCAACTTTGGCACTTCCCAATATGAGATACATTCATGTAAGAGATAGAAATAAAATAGATCAATGTCACTGACATGTGAGTGAGACACAGCTAGAAGACCAAAATACATAAAGCATCTATATAGATTCCATGTACACATTATGTAAAAGGAACATAATTATATGATTTAATAGGAAGTAAATGGTCTGGAAACGAGAACACATTCACCTCCAATTCTTAATTAGTGATGTTTACTTTTACAACTAATTATTGCCTTTATCATTCCTGAGTTTTTTTCAATCATAGATTGAACCCAGTATCTATGTGACAACAATGATGTGATTAAAGCTCAGTAGAAACACTGAAAAATATAAAACTATGTAGAATGGCCATTTAACAAGCTTTGTCTAAGGATATTACTTTAGTATTAGGGCCTTTTAGAGGTTATAAGCCAAATAAACTCAAGGCTTCATTTTTGAACTCTAGAGCAGTATGCAAAGAGTCAGGGAACTTACTTACAGGTTTGTGCAAGTATTCAACAAATGCCTGTGTGTGGCTATGGTGTCATTCTGATACCCTGTTTGAGAAAGGTATCCCTGTCAGCCCAGGATCTCCATAGTGGAGAGTTTCCCTGGGTCTAGTTTCCAGGCACATTTACATATTTATGTAAATCTTGACAGGGAGCTATAACCTAAGGACAGTTGCCCTGAAACACTCCTGGGTTCAGTGTCCTGCTGACCCAACAATTGAATGCTCTGCCCTCTTAAAGAGAGTAGCCTGCCTGTCCCTCTGCAGGGAGCCCTTCTGGTGACACAGGGAGTGGGATAATGCTAAGCACTTGTGTGCACTTGGTTCAAAGGTCTGCAGTTCTCTCTGCTTGGGGATGTTACAATTTGACATTCAATTACTGCTCCACTAACCTGTTTCTTCATTAATTTATAGTTTGTTATTTTAATATTCTGGACTGTTTCATTCTGATTATGTTTGTTTCGAGGTCATTTGGGAGTTTTAACCCTATACCAGTAATCTCTTAAGTTCCTAGCTTATACATTTTTTTCTATTAATTGTACATTATTTGTAAAAGATTTGCACTGAGCTACTGCTTTTTATTCCTGCCATTTCAATGTCTTTCTCCCCATTAGAGTCACTTGCTTACATATTCATCTCTAACTTCTAACAATATTGTATCTTCTTTCTGCTTTTATTATAGTGCGTTTTAAAATAGCAAGTAGGAAGCATAGATTTTGTTTTCTTACTTTTCTGTTTATTTTCGAGGCAGGAAGTCAGGCTTTTTCCAAACATTCGAGCCTTGTATTATGAAAGGATCTTTTAGATTCCTGGTGACTCCTAGCTAAATGTGAATCAGAGATCCCTGGCTTTTCCACCATTAAATCAGACTGCTTTAGTAGCAGGTGCCAGGATTCTTCTGCTCACACGTGCCCTCTCTGTCTGATTTACTCATTCAGCAATATTCAGACAGAATCACTGCTGAAATAAGAGTTGCACTATCTAAACTATACAAGCCTTAATGGCTGGTACATCATCTGTCCACCTCTTCTGTATACAAAATAACTTTGGACCTATAAAATAGACTAAAACAGTATCTTTACTAAGATATCATATAGAATTTAATAGGAGACAGTTATTATTTCTTCCAGATTGGCTTGGTTATGTCTGGCAGGATGGAGTCCCTATTGGAGTGAGAATAGCAGAGTTCTAACAACTCAGCCAGTGTAACTCTTCTGGCCCCGGGAAATCTGGTAGTCTGTGGAATTGCTGAGTGAAGTTTAACTGCCTCCTGCGACTGCCTTGTGGGAGGAGGTGCATTGCCTACACTGTTAGATCCCTCAGGTTTTTCCTGCTTCAGAATAAAGCTTTTTCGTTCTGTGTTCTTATTCGCTGTTGTAGAAGGGCTCCTACAGCAATGGGAGTATTTGAAAATTAACATCTATTTTGAAAAATAAAAAGAAACAGCGAGTCCTTACCATGTAACTGGAAGGAATTGAAAGGGGCATAGAAAATGATGATTCTGACCTCTAGGCATTTCTTAGAAGAAATTACGAGGTCTGGCGTAATGTTTGAAAAAAAAAAATGGCTTTCTATGAGAGTAAAAGAAAGGAAATGGTTATATTTTAAATAAGATATGAAAGCAAATTATTCATATCATTGCACTCAATACTGTATAAAGCATATCAGAAGATTTTGCCCTATCTCAATGTAAGCTGTTATCCATCAGTATATCTTTCCCCTTATGTTCTTCAGCCTCTGGTAAGTACCATTCTGTCTTTAAAATCAACATACTCTTCCATGGAAGGTCATATGACAGCTATCCTTTTGTTTCTGTCTTATTTCACTTAACCTAATGATCTCAGGTTTGACTCATATTTCATTTGCTTTACTGATGAATAATATTCGATGGTGTTTGTCCCACACTGGTTTTATTCATTCCTGACTTGATAGACAGATTAGATTAGGTACATTTCTTGGCTCCTGGCTCTCCTGCCAGGCATTACTGAAATAAGCAAAGACATACAGGTGATTCTTCAAATTACTGATTGTTGGATCTCATGATAGTCCTATTTTGTCTTTTGAGGAAAATCTACAACATTTTCCTTAATGGATATACTAATTTGTATTCCCTCCAATGGGGTAAAAAGAAGACTGTTCTTTTCTCACTAGCATGAGGAGAGCTGTTCTTAATAAGTAAAAGTGTATCTCACTGTAGTTTTCCTTTGGCCTTTTTCTTTCTTTTTCTATATACATGCTAGACATTTGTTTGTCTTGTGTTGAAAAATATCTAATTAGGATGCTTGCTCTTTTAAAACATAAACTGTCTTTCTGGTATTTAAGGAGTTCCATATACATGCTGGATAATAACTTCTGACTCCTTGCCAGCAGGTCCAGACAAGAGGAGAGAGGTCTCGGACCCGCTGGGGTCTTTCCAGGACTGAGTAGGAAAGCGAATGTCAATGGCCCAAAAGAAACACACTGAGCCAGGAGTTCCGCCGAAGCAGGAACTCAATTTTATGGCATCAGCCTGTGGCTTATATAAGTTCGGAACATAGGGAGGAGGGTTTTTGGTGGGGTAAGATGATGTAGGAAGCAGGAAAGGGTGAAGAAGGGTCTCGAGTGACTGACAGGGTCAATGGAAAAGCTCTACCTCAGCAACAGCGGCAGAGGCAGGGCCAGGGCCAGAGAGGCCTTGCTGAGTCACCCCAATACAGAAGTGACTGAGACCGGTCTCAAAATTCGAGCCAGGCTCAGGTTTGTTCTCAAGACCCAAACCAGGGCCAAAATGGGGTCCAATAAATATCTACCTCTTAGGTGTAGAGTTTGCAAATATGTTTTGCACTCAATGGGGTTTCCTTTCTTGCATGATTGTTCATTTTACTGTGAAGTAACCTTGGTTTTATGTAAGCTCCCATGAAAGCTGTGTTTGCTCTGGTTTGGGTCAGTTATGATATTCAGAAGACTCTCCCTTAGGTTTTCTTCGAGTAGTTGCATCATTAACATCAAAGTATTGGTTCCATTCTAGTTGTGTTTTGAAAACGGTAGCATCTAGCTTCATTCTCCTACTCACGGATATCCAGTTTTTCCATTGATATTTCTCAGTAAGGTTATATTCTCTGCAATCATTCTTTTAAAATGTAGATAAAAACTCTTTGCTCTCCACCTTCATGAACTTATTCCTAGACTCTCTATGCATTTCTTGTTTTCCTAGCCTTGTGTTTATGCCAATTTCGTGCTGTTTTAATTATTGTCATTATCTAACACATTTTGAAAACATCATACAGTGATATTGCTTGGTTCATTTTTTATAAAGAGTCCTTTGGTTGTTTGTGGTCTTAGTGGTCCATTGAAATGTTAAAATTGCCTTTTCTAGTTCTGTGAAGACTAGCACTGGTATTTCTGTATGTGTTTCAGTTGTTTCTTGTGATAAAAAGGAGAAAGGGGAAAAATCTCTGACAAAGGAAACTTTATAAAGGAGAAATTTATTTTGGCTCAAAGTTCACAAACACAGTAGTATATCATGGTGGGAAAATTCTCAGTTTCCCCAGAAGCTAGAGACAGCTAGCCGTGTTATATCACAGTCAGGAAACAGGACAAGTAATGCTCAGCTTGCTTTCTTCTATGTTTTCAGACTAGGATCTAGACTCATGGTTCTAAATTTAAGGTGAGTCTACCCACCTCATATAAGCTAATTTGGATAATCTTTCACAAGCATACCAGTAGATTCCCACCCCCACCCCCATGAGTTTAAGTCCTACCATCTTGACTAGTAAGATTAAGCATCACAGCTCCACCACTTATTGATTTTATTATACCTTATATCATATTATTTTAAGCTAAAATTCCCCATTCTTTGTGCCC
Source organism: Montemys delectorum (assembly GCA_019843815.1). Taxonomy (NCBI): domain Eukaryota; kingdom Metazoa; phylum Chordata; class Mammalia; order Rodentia; family Muridae; genus Montemys; species Montemys delectorum. The sequence continues at coordinate 44,376 of JADRCD010235005.1, forward strand.
ATGTGGATACCTCAAAATGCAAGATGCACATTCAGTTCAGTCTTAAAAGTCTCCTTTTCTTTAAACTTTTTAACACTGTTTGTTACTGCAAAGTTCAACTTTCATCTAAGCCTTTAAATAATCTCTTAATATAAATTCCAATAAAAAAAGACATGGGGACCAGTAAGATGGTTCAGAAGGTGAAGATGCATACTACCGAGCGCACTGACCTCAGTTCTATCCCTAGAAGCTATATAATAGAAAGAGAGAACTTACTCCTGTAAGCTGTCTTACGATCTCTACACGCTCATATATACTTTAGCATATGCATGTCATAAAAAACCATAAATAAATGTTTAAATTGTAAAATACAAACAGGTTATATATTTCTGATATCCGAGACAAAAATAAACATCCTATTTCCTAAAATAGAAGAATGGGGCATAGGAAAGAGTTATTAGACAGACCCCAAACAAGGGAAACAAAATATCCTGCCGCTCCCATGTGTGTCATCTCAGTCTTGTGATAGAATCATGTGGTCTCCTCCAAATGTCTTATGTAGGCCCAGTCATTCATCTCTGCTGAATTAAACACATATCACCTATCTCTTGACTCAAATACTACATCACACATGCAACCTTCGCTGTCAGACATCTCATTGCCCTGATATCTCTGACGCCCGAGACTTGCTATTGCAACCTGCTCTCAATTTTCAGTTTCATAAAGTGGCCTTTTGGGGTATCCTTAAGGGACTCACTTGTGGCACGAGGTTTGGCCTCTATGTCCTCTGGCTCTGCGCACAAGCTCTGTGATCCCTTCTGTTTCCCATCCGCCATGACCTCAGAACTAGTACCCTACGGACAGTATGCCAAAGCATGCACCGGTTCAGGGTGGATCATCTTCCCCTTAGATCACAGCTGCATGGGCATTTGCGTGCCCACCTTACGCACTTTCCTGTGTGAAATGCTTCTTATCGAGAGAAACTCTTCAGCTGCAATCTCGGTTCACTTGAAAGCTTCTTGTTTTCAAGTGAGCAAGCATACTCATTAGAGGAAGGCTTCTGTGGATAGGATCTGTTCTTCCAGAGACCCTTCTCTTACTCCAGGGCAAGACAGTGTTGCCCTTTCAGAACATTAATCTGGATAATACACATTTAGTC
>JADRCD010235006.1:0-12828 GCA_019843815.1 Montemys delectorum
TCCCTTTGAATTCTCTCAGTTAACCTTTCTAACCTTTCTGACTCACCACCAAGCATGTGTGAATGCTCCGGTAATTTGTAAGCCCCTTGAATAACCTAGTTAAGCGAGGTAGAAGGTCATCAGTCACTTGCCATGGTCCCAAAAGGGAGGTGACAGCAAACAGCATGTGACAAGAAACAACGAATTCTCCATGGCCATCAAATATGGCTTTCACTATGGCCTCTACTGAGTTAATGCTGAATGAGGTGTGGATGGGGAGAAAAGAAATTAACAAAATGTTGTTGGCGTCAATGAATAACCCAGTTTGTAGAGTGGTGCTCATGTAATAGTGTCATTTGTACAGGATTTTTGATGACTCATATGGAGGGGAAATGGTCATAATTTAAAAGCTGTCATTGCGAGACTACCTAGTGCTGTATCAATAGCACGCTTGTCATCTCCGATAATGGGTTGAAAACAATTTTGTCATGTACAGGAGGACCTGGGCTGTGAGTCAAGCTGCCATGGTCTCAGACAATTTAGTTGATTTGTGTTTGCATCTCGTTTTGTTATGTATTTCCCGCAGGTGGAAGAGACAACTACATCCCACAAATTTCTGGATTCTTTGAAGGGGTTTTGTGTGAAGTGTGGCTAGAAACTTTGACTAAGAGTTCAGAGTGCACCTGTCTGAAACTGACAGGACTATTTGATGCTTTACAGTGCAGCTTCAGTGACACCAATAATTCATATGTGCTGAGAAATATTTTGTGCAAAAACATTGTGTGCATATTTGTGTGTGTAGCGTATAAGTTGGTGAAAGGTGTCTTCCTCTACTGAGCCCCACACTTCATTATGTTTAATATGTTTTTAATTGAAATGGAATCACACCACTTTGTCCACTCGAGCTTCTCTCAGCTACTTTCCCTTGAACCCCTCAAATATCACCTCCCACCCTCATATTTCTTTGGTTATTATTATTTATTATCATTATCCATAGATGTATATATGTGTATGCACATATATAATAAATATGACTTCTTGAGTCCATTTTGTTTTTTTTTTATGTGTATGATTTCAAGGTTGGTCATTACACACTGGACAACCAACAAGGTGGCTCATTCCTGGAAGAAGTCAACTTCTTCTCTCACAGACATCTATTGCCTGTAGACCCTTGTCTAGAGGTGGGACCCTATGAAAATTCCCCACTTCAAGCTTAATACATCCGTCAGAGCCGTCGTTGTTCCTGTCTTTTTTTATGCAGCCATTTCTAAGAAAGACTGTTCCATAGAAGGCTCCCTGGTACTTTGATTTTTAACAGTTTTTTTCTACCTTCTCTTCTAAGACATTTTCTGAGCTATAGGTATAGGAGATGCGATGAGTATATATCTGCTGGGACTGACCTCCTCACGCTTCACTGATCTCGACATTGTCTCCAATTTTGTTTATCTGTGATGGTCTCCATCTGCTGTAAAAAGAGGCTTTCTTGATGAGGGTGATAGCCACTTGTATGTGTGGGTATAGGATAAGATTTAGAACCTAGTGAGGAATTGTGCTGGTCTAGCAAAGTGGCAGTAGTAGAATCTTTTCTAAGGCTCATGACGACCTCACTAGCCCTGAGAAGCTGGCTAGATTTCTAGAACCTGGCATGATTTCTCTACAGTTTAGTGGGCTTTAAGGTCAGTTAGACAACTGAGGGCTGCCGCTGACATGTGAGTGCCTCTATCACACCTTTATGCATATCTTGCCATGCTGATAATTGTCAATCATAGGTGTTGCAAGTGGGTAGGATTGTTTAATTACTTTATTTCTTTAGCAGATTTTTGCATAATATTTTCTGGAGCCATGAAAGTTAGACTACAAGAATGAGGATTTCAGGTCAGATCCAGTTTGAATCATTTAAGTTACTATGTCAGTGTGCTATGTCTTCAGCAATAGATGGCTACCCTCAACCCCTTCGAGGCAAACAAAGGCTACACCTATAATTATTGTTTTGGAAGCCACTTGAACTACCCTAGCCAGCAATTCAAAAGGAACTTTCTCATGCTTGGTACTGGAATTTTGAGGTGCTTTGCAATCATTTTTTATTCCTTCTATTGAGAACTCTATTTAGATCCTTAGCTCATTTTTTAAATTGGGTCATTTGTTTCTTTGACTCTCTTTTTGTTTGTTTGTTTGAGTTCTTGTATACTTCAGGTATTAGTCCTCTGTCATGTGTAGCTGGCAAAGGTTCTCTCCCCTTCTGTAGGATTCTTCATTGCTCAATTGATTGCTTTCTTAGCTGTGCAGAAGCCTTGGGGTTTTATGAGGTCCCAGCTGCCAATTCTTGACCTTAATCCTGAGCAAATGGAGTCGTATTCAGAAAGCCCTCTCCTACATTAATGTCTGTACGGTACTGCTTATGATTTCTTCTAGCAGTTCTGTATTCCAGGCTGGGAATTTGAGGTGTTTGATCTACTTGGAGCTAATTTTTGTGCAGAGTGATAGATATGGGTCTAATTTCATTCTTCTGGATGTGGACATCTAGTTTTCTCAGCATCATTTTCTTTTCTCCAGCATGGTTTCCTTTTTCTTAAAGTGCTGTCTTTTCCGCAGCATGGTTCCTCCTCTTTATCACATATCAAATGGCTGGAGTTATGTGTTCTTGCGCTTGGGTCTTCTACTCATTCCATTAGTCTACAGGTCTGGTTTTACCACTATCATTTTGTTTTTATTACTATGGATCTGTAATGTATATTAAAATCTGGAGTGGTAATCTCTCTAGCATAATTCATCTTGGCCAGGATTGTTTTGACTATTTAAGGTCTTTTGTGGTTTCATGTGAATTTTAGGCTAGCCACTTTTTTTTCTGGAGTGAATGAAATGGAGATTTTTTTTTGGGAGGGTTAATATTGCATCTGTAAGTACAATTTACAATTTTTGGTAGTGTCTTATTTAGGGTTTTATTTTTGTGAACAGATACTATGACCAAGGTAACTCTTATAAAGGACAGCATTTAATTGTGGAAGGCTTACAGGTTCAGAGGTTCAGTCCATTATCATAAAGGTGAGAGTAGGGCAGCATTCAGGCAGGCATGGTGCAGAAATATCTGAGTGCTCTATATCTTATTCCAAAGGCAAACAGAAGACTGTCCTCAGGCAGTTAGGAGGAGGGTCTTAAAGCCTGTGCCCATTGAGACACACCTACTCCAGCAAGGCCACACCTCCTAATACTGCCACTTCCTGGGCCAAGCACATACAAACCACCACAGGTAGAATGATCATTTTCACATTAACTCTACTAGTCCAGGAATGTGGGATGTCTTTCCACTTCCTAGTGTCCTTCTTTATCTATTTCTTTAGAAGTTTACCATTTTCATCAAAGGGATCCTTCACTTCCCTGGTTAGGTTTATTCAAAAATATTTTATTGTCTTTGATACTGTGGTAAATTGGACTGTGTCCATGATTTCTTTCTCAGTGTGGCGGTTGTTGGTATATAGGAAAACTATATAAACTGATTTTAAGTTTACTTTCTACTGTGTCCCCTTGATGAGATTGTTAATTGCTTATAGGAGTTTTCTGGTGGAACTCTTGGGATCTCATATGTACTGCATCATATAATATGCAAATAGACATAATTTGACTTCTTTTCCTATTTGCGTTCCTTCAATTGCCTTCTCTTCTTACCTCATTTCTCCAGCAAGTGCTCTCACTACTATATAAGAAAGGAGTGGGAATAGTGAGAAGCGCTGTCTCATTCCTGATTTTAATAGGATTTCTTTGAAGTTTTCTTTTGTTTTTGTTTTTTCATTTAGAATAATGTTGCTGTGGGTTTGTAAGATATAGCCTTTACTACATCAAGATATGTTCCTCTTCTCCTATGCTCTAGGACTTTTTTTCCATGAAAAATTTGTTCAATTTGTCAGAGGCCTTTTCTTCATATATTGAGATGATCATATGATTTTTATCTTTAAGCTCATTCATATTTATCAATATACATATGTTGAACCATCCTGGAATTACCAGGATAAAACTATCTTGATTGTGTGGATGATCTTCTTGATACATGCTTGCATTTGTTTTGTTAGTATTTTATTGAAGATTTTTGTATTTATGTTTATCAGGGATATTGGCCTTGAGTTTGTTGTTTTTGTTGTGTCTTTATGAGATTTGGGTATTGTAAAGTAATACTGTCTTCATAGAAAGAGTTTAGGAGTGCTCCTTCTCTATATATTTTTGAAGAGTTTAAGAATGACTAAAGATGATTGGCTGTAGTTCTTCTTTGAAAAGTTTGGTAGAATTCTACTGAACCCATATGGGCCTGTGAACACTTTTAATTGAAAGGTTTTTTTCCTCTCTTTTGCTCTTTCAATCTCTTTTTGGTATGGTTCTATTTAGGTTGTTGGTCCTTTCTTGGTTTAATTTTGGTAATTTAGATAAATCAAGAAAATTCATCATTTTCTTTTAGATTGTTCGACTTACATGTTGAGTACATGTTTTTAAGAATATGATATTTGGGTGAGTTTCCCTTTATATGGGACTCATTCCCTCTCAGCTTCCAGCATTTTTCTTTGTTTTGTATATTTAGTAAGTCACTATGATATGTCATGGGGTATTTCTTAATCGGTTTAGTTCACTTGTGTTTTTGTGTGCTTTTGTATTTGTAGGAGTATATCTTTCTTAGTTTTGGAAAGTTTTCTTCTCTGGTCTGGATAAGGATCTATTTTATGTCATGAGATTCTTCTCCATCTTCTATGCCTATCTGTTTTTAATGGTATCTCTCATTTCTTGTTTATTTCCATTCTGCATTTTTAGAATTGTTTCATTTTATTTGCTTATTTTGTATAGATTCTTACTTTATCTTTGAGTCTGGATATTCCATCTTCTGCTTGATTAATTTTACTTGTAAGTAAACATGAGTTTTCTAATTGGGATATTGAGTTTTTAAATTCCATTTTTATTTCAGCTTGTATTCTCTTCAATGTTTCTTTATCTTTATTGAATTTAGCTTTCAAATCCTGAATTGTCTTCATTACTTCATTCAGGTGTGTATTTGTGTTTTCCTTGACATTCCTTAAGGGTTTATTATTCTCTGGGAGTTCAAGGAAGTGTGTGTGTCTTCCTTAAATTAAATTACTTTATTTTTTGCTAAAGTTTATGATTGTTCTTTTATTTTCTGCATCATTGTATTAATCGAGGTAGTTTTCATTAGAGAATACATCTGTAGGACTTGTGAGCTTAATGGGAAACATGATGTTTGGCCAATCATGCTATATTTTTGATTTGACATGAGCATGTGGACTTTTTTATGGCCTTCTTTAGACAGTACAGACAGTACAGGAGCTGTCTGTCCAGAGTTAGGCTATGTAAAGCTGGTTGTTGAGTTACTTAATTGTTCCATGGAAAGATGGCTTCCAAACAAAGGGACTAGAGCTAAGCTAGGCAAAGAAGGTTCACAAATGAAGAGGTTCCATGACCCATGTCTGGAACTAGGCTTGTGAGTTTGTTGATGGTGGTGAGTTGGAAAACAGCAAAGCAAAAGAAAGAAACAATCTGCCTAGGAAAGGTGGCTTTCACACGAAGAAGGTTTGTTGGCTATGGGTTTGGAACTTGTCTTGTGGATATGTAGATGGCAGCGGGTTGAAGTGAAGGCATAGAAAGAGAGGACGTGACTTAATCAGGAAAGCTGGCTTACGCACAAGCAGGGTTTTCAAGCCCCGGGTCTGACTCCTACCTTATTTTCCAGACAGGATCTCTCACTGAAGCTGGAGTTTGCTAACTGGCTAGACATTCTCTTGAGGCAAGCTTCTGTGATTCTCCGCTCTCTACTTCCTTAGTTCTTTTTACATGGATACCGGGATCACCTAGTACAAGCCATATACCAGCTCCAAGAAATATCTTATAACCCATCCCCTAGGTAAAACAAGCCCAATTCTGTAGTATTGCTGATCTCCATGGTGAAAATACTCCATCAACACTAATTTCAAGCAGCTATTTTGATGTCACTAACTATGGAGCTAGGATATGATGGATGTACCAGGTGTGCTGATCCTGGCCACTCCAGCAGAGCAAGAACAGTAGTCTCAGTATATATGTACAGAGAGGTGTCCTTTATGGAGTGGGCACACACATGCTATCCTGATCCCCTGTTTTTTGCGAGCTTAGAATGGGGGTGTCTGTGTACGAGACTTTTAGTTTCTTCAGGGACAATTGTTCCATTTCTAGGCAGCCAGCTGGGGCTATCGTGGCTCCTTTTATTAAGGTGACTGCATTCTTCAAGTGTCTTAGCAGGAACACTTTTGAGGTAAAAGCAGATGTTACTAGTGACTATACAAGGACAACTAAGGCATGCCTGGGAAAGCAGAACGATGTGGGCCACATTCCTTCAAGTAAAGTGTGTATTTAATAGGGAGGAAATCTTGGCTCTATGGAAATGTTGTGAGATACTCACCAGAGAAAACCACTCGGACAAGGGTTCAAACCAAGAGAAAGTCTTTATTAACCAGCTGGTGACTACACTTGGTGTTCAAGACCCAAGGGCAGTACCAAGCCTTACTTAGGGTGAGATTTTAAGAAAAAGAAAATCACACCCTGTGTTGACACACCTCAGTTAGCAAGAACAGCTAGCCAGAAGTGGAACTACAAAAGCCAAAAGGCAAGGTCATTCCATTAAGGGACTTTCCCAGAACTATGGAATTTGATGGATTAGGTCTCTGCTTTCATTTTGGCAGGTGAAGCTGCCTATGTGCTGGACTCCACGGGCTCAATAGCACTTCCATCATGGCGTCAGTTGTGCTAAGGTCTGGGGGCCTGTGGCAGAAGCCTCCTTTGAAGTTTGCACCCTTGAGCTTGTTTTTATGCCCTTCTGAGAGAAGCTCCTACGTAGCCTAGGACTGCAGCCAACATGGGGGTGGGGAAAATTTGTAGAGCTCATCAAGACAAGTGTGTTTTCAGGCTCATAGCTTCCCTTGGTGAATATTTCCAATCACTTCAAATACCCCTTCCTGTCTAAGCAATTGTGTCAGCAGCTAAATGCGTCTCCTGTTGATATCAGTCCAAACTTCCTGTTCTCACACAAAAAATGGATAAGATTCTGTGACAGGGACAAACAAGCAAAGAAACAAATGAACAAACTGGCAAACAGATCTGTGTTTTTGTCATTTTAAATTTGTTTGTAATTCTTACTGATGGCTGTACAGGTGCAATTATTGATGAACTGGAATTGTGTGAATACCTGCAAAACACTGGTTTTCTGCTTGCTACCATCTGCCGTGTTTCAACCTATACACTTACCATTTTTATGACAATGTAGTACTTCATCCTGCTAACATAATCTCATATTAAATCCAAGCACTCTCTGAATCTGGTTTAGGAAGTGAATGAGTGGGCAAGGGTAGCCACTGAAACATGGAGGAACACTCAGTGTTAACATTCACCAGTCTTCTGCTTTTATAACCTTTATGTCTTCGGAGGTTGCAAAAACTGAATCTAGCCACACATCAATAAACAAACTTAACTAATGGGCAAGGCCTTATGTGGGCCTTGGGGTAACCTCTATGTTATGCCTCAGGAACTCCTGGGTATTTTAATTATATAGCAGTAGAATGGAGCCTGCCAACTTCCCCGTGGTTTCTGAGGGACATCTTGCTGACCAGGTAGTTCCTCACTGGCCATAGAGGGTGAGGGCAGAAAGTTTTGACGCAGAGATCAAGCCCTGAGATTGAGCGCTTGGCTTACCACTGTGGGCTTCTACTTCACACCCTCTTCATTCAGAGCCCAGCTTCATAGGCTATTGATTTGAATGAGTGTGGCTTTGGTTGGTGGGGAAGATCGATAAACAGTATAAAGGAAGAGGGTTATACTTATGTGGAACCTTTGGCCTTCAATCTAAGGCTGAGTTAGTTAAATTTGATTATCTTCTTGTTGGGGATGGAACCTCCTATTTGTACAATGAGTTTCTGGACAGACACTTGAGTTGTGTCAGCGGTACATACTCTGTCCTAAGACACATCAATTTACTAGTGTTTATTACATTTGTGCAAAGCCTGTGCTATTCTCATCTCCATTTGTAACCGAGACACAGAGAGATTAAGCAACTAACTTGTTGAAGTTGAAAAGTCAGTACTTGATGAATCTAAATCTGAGATTTGAACCCTGGTGCCTTTTATCCAAGGACTTCTAATGAAATTCTAGGCTTTTTTATTAATGGGTTTGGGGGGCTGGTCTGTCTTTGTCCTTGGCTCAGGCCAGACCACCTTACATTGCAGAGGAAAACCCACAGACAGCCTAGGCCAGGTGCGTCTATCTGAGCCTTGTGAGCTGAACAGTGAAAGACACAGCTAACATGATTAACCTCAATTGTGCCTCTAATTTCCTCCCTAAGTCGATTTTTCTCCTCTTGATGAAGTCTGTTTCAGTGCTGTGGGTGGGCACATGAACTGGTTTGGATTCAGAAGGTCTCATGTGCGTACAGGGAAAAGTGCAGGGATGACGGCAGTCTCCAAACACAGAGAGGAGACCACAGCTCTTCTGTAGCTGACATCGCATTTACCTGGCCATCCACCTATGCATCCCAGCCTTTGCCTGCCTATCTGGCTATCACTTGGTAGGAGGTTGGTAACAGCAGTGTTAAGGCCCCTGTTCAGATGGTGCCTGGCATGTCATTCCACCCCAACTCTGTTTATGGCCATCATAAAATGTCCGTGGTTAGTCCAACTGCTGATTTTTCCCAGGGTCTTTTTCTACTGTCTGAAGGATCAGGAAGAAAAAAAAAATCTATTGGCTGAAGAAATTAAGCCATTTTTCTTCAGGGGAGAGAAATGGAGAAGTAGACATTCCACATTAAAATGCTACAGTGGATTCCAGATGAATGAAAGATTGGTCTACCTATAAGGAGAGTGGGGAGAATTGGAAGGGCTATAATTGCTCTTGGCAGAGGCCTTAGGGCGGGGCCACATAAAACCCTGCGGAGGGCATTAGAGAGGCACATAAAGCCTAGTAGAGTGGTAAGCAGGGGGCCACATAAAACTCAGTGCAGTGATAAGTGGGGGGGCCACATAAAACCCAGTAGATGAAATATGTGGGGGCAATATAATAGCTGGTGGAAGGGTAAGCCAGGTCCACCTAAAACCCTGTAAAGGGTAAGCTTGTTGGCTCCACCCTAGTGAGTTGTTCCCTGGACATCATTTTGTTCATTTTCCCTGCTATTTATTTTTCCAAAAGGCTAGTTGTCCACAAGATTTTACTAGAGATGTGAAATAGCCAAGTCCTTCTTGCCATTATAGCCCTTTGTTCCCACTGATTCTGTGAACCAAGTGTCACCTGACTCCCCAACATCCCTCAAAACAGACTAGTTCTATCAAGAAGAGGACTGTAGCCTTGAAAGGATTCAGGATCTGATCCACTGTCACGGTTTCTGGAATTTGGCTAGCATCTGATCCAGTTGTGATGCTACAGGTACCTAGAGGTCTAAACATGACCATTGTTGGACATTAGCAAATAGGAGCGCCGGGCAGTGGTGGCACATGCCTTTAATCCCAGCACTTGGGAGGCAAAGGCAGGTGGATTTCTGAATTTGAGGCCAGCCTAGTCTACAGGGTGAGTTCTAGGACAACCAGGGCTACACAGAGAAACCCTATCTGGAAAAAAAAAAATAGGAGAAGCTGTTTGGATGACAGCGAGCAAATTGAGAAGTCACAAAAGTACAAGACTTCACTTAAGACAGAAAATCCAATCTGGCTTTGGCTGAGGATTCGTGTTTCGTGGCCTTTGCACCTCACTGAAGTGGAAAGTTAAGGGTTCTTTGGAAAGTCAGCTGGATGGTGTTTTGCTGGGGCAAACACATGAAGGAACATTTAGCAGAAGTGGACACAGGTGAAAGGCTAAGGCAGACTCGTGAAGGAACGTTTCCCTGAAGCAGACCCAAGAGAAAGGATGTTCTTCTGCTAAAGCAAGCACGTGAAAGGGCACCTGATGCAGGATTCTTCGATAAGGACATGAATGTATTGGTCTGCCTTACATTATGTAGTTGGGCTGCATTTGTCGAGACTCTATCGATAGAAATGGGCCAAAAACCTTCTGGTGGTGTGCTGCAGTTTCTTGCCATTTCCAAGGACTCAGGCTGATTGGCAGAGTGATGTCAGCTGAGACAGACACCTGGGTTTGAAGGCAAGATCCACGAAGTGTTTGCAAGTGGATCGACCTTCGGATGCTGACCTGGGAACTGAACTGCCAATTTCCGGACAGCACAGATGGGAGTTGCTCCAAAGAACCTTTCTAAACAAGTCCACTTCCCCCACCCCTAAAAACCTTTCTTTTCCACTGCCTCTGGTGGGTGCTTGGCTACAAGGGAGGTTAATGCATTTAAGAACCTATTAAAAAATAGACGTTTGAAAAACTTAAATCTGCACCTGACCTTCCTGATTTGCCTTGGAGTCACTGGCTCAAGTAGGTAATTTCTTGCCCATATCAGTCTTGGAAACAGGTTTCACACTGCCTGCTCAAGGGCTGTCTTCTTCTTACTGCTGGTTTTTACTTTCCAGTGAAGGTGGAGGGAACTGGATGTACGTCTTCATTCTAAGTGTCGTGGGTAGTCACTTCACTGCTTTAAGGACTGACCTGGATTTTAATGTGTTTAAAATGGATGGGCCAAGATACTGTGTTGCCCTAGCAAATACCACATGAATTATTTTATTATGTTTGCTTGCCTTGCCTAAATTAAGGGACTCTGGATTCTTGCTGTTCTCAAATATTATGCACTATCCACGACTTGGTCACGATTTTTCATTTATGCGTGTCAATGTCACAGCATGAAGGAAGCTTTCTCTCCCAGATCCCCTTAAAGGGGAAGCACTAGGAAGAGGCAACAAACCATCAGACCTGCACGTTTTTTCCACAGAGCACTTGGTGGTAGGAAGGTATGAAAAAATGTCCTGGTGAGATATGAGGATGGGGCCAGTTGATAGAGCAAGTGAGACATTTCTTAAGTTTACGTGGTCCAAGCCTCCAGCTTTCGAGTGACAAGACAGCATTGTGCATGGAAGCCTCTGACTCTGATGGGACTACAGAATACCTTGTCACCAGGTTTTCAGCCTCAGTGGTCTCAGAGAAGAAAACTATAGGCTGATTTCTTTGATGAACATAAATGCAAAAAATTCTCAACAAAATACTTGGAAACTAAATTCAGAAACATGAAAAGATCATACATTGTTGCCAAACAGGCTTCATTCCAGAAAGGCAAGGATGATTGAATGTATATAAATCAATAAGTATAATATACCATATAAACAAACTTAAGGATAGAAACTGTGTAATCATCTCAACTGACGTTCAAAACAAAATTCACCGGTCTTTGTGATAAAAGTCTTGAAGACGTGAGGGATCCCTGGAACATACTTCAAAATGATAAAGGCTATATACAACAAAACTATAGCCAACATCGTTTTAAATAGAACCAAACTGGGAGCATTTCCTCTGAAATGAGGAATGATATATCGTGTCCATGTTCCCATTCTTGTTTGAGTGGATGCTTAACGACTTAGTTGTACCAATTATATACAAGAAAGATACAAAAGATATTAAAAATAATAAAGGAAGAATTCAAACTATCCCTATGTGCAGATGACATAATTTTTGAACTTTTTTTTTTACTTAAAAGACCCTATGAGTCTACTAGAAAACTCTTAGACCTAGTTGTCAAATAAAAAAAAATCAGTTAAAAAACCAACAACAGTAGCCTTCATAGAGACCAGTAAAATACTCTTGCAAAAATTATAAAAATATCTTATCAAAATAATTCCAAAAAACTAGATATCTAGGAATACAGTTTATCAGAGAAGAGGAAGAGCTACAGTGAAAGTCCGCTGCCATTGAAAGAGGAAACCAAAGAAGGTAGTAGATGATAGAAGACCTTCCATGCTCAGAACAGGCAGAATTAACATTGTGGAAATGGCTCCAGAACAAAATCAATCTATATATTTAATGCAATATCTGTCAATATTTCACTCTCATATTTCACAGATTTAGAAAACAAATCCAGAAAATCATTTGAAACCACAAAAGACCATGAACAACCAAAGCGATCCCATGGAGTAGGATCATAGATGGAGGTGTTACAAATGCCCAACCTGAAATTCCACAGTATATACACTATAACTACAGTGTTATAGTGACATAAAAACAGACAGGTAGACCAATGGAGTAGAATGGATGACTCAGAAAGTGACAAAGCTATGCCCACCTAATTTTGGACAAAGGAGGCAAACATACATTGGAAAAATAACCTGTCCAAAACATGGTGCTGGTAAAACTGGATATCCATCTACAGAAGAATGTATCAAAAATCAATCCAAAATGAATCAAACACTTTAACTTAAAACCTGAAATTCTGAAAATTCTAGAAGAAAGCATAAGAAATACTCTTCATGACATCAGGGTAAGCCGTAACTTCTTGAACAGAACATCAGGAATGCAGGAAGTATTCCCAAGTTCTAACGGATGGGACTCCAGAAAATTAAAAAGTTTCTGAGCCCTGGGAGCCCGAGGTGGGGGTCTGGTTGGTTGATATTGTTGTTTTTCCCATGGGGTTGCAAACCCCTTCAACTCCTTCAGTCCCTTCTCTAAGTCCTCTATTAGGGACCCTGTGCTCAGTCCAATGGTCGACTGCTAACATCTGCCTCTGTATTTGTAAGGCTCTGGCAGGGCCTCTCAGGAGACAGACAAATCAGGCTCTGTTCAGCAGGTATTTCTTGGCATCCACGATAGTGTCTGGGTTTGGAACTCCCAGGGACTAAGCCATCAAAAAAGGAGTACACATGGCTCCAGCTGCATATGTAGCAGAGGATGGCCTTGTCATGCACCAATGGAAGGAGAGGT
>JADRCD010235006.1:17456-36719 GCA_019843815.1 Montemys delectorum
GTGTGTGTGTGTGTGTGTGTGTGTGTGTGTGTGTATATATATATATATATATATATATATATATATATAACATGTGTCTGGAAACAAACTCCTCTCTCAGTGAATCCTGAGAGAGGAGAATCACTCTGAGCCAGTTGCTTAGCCGGAGTGGTTTTCTGAGCAAAGTCCCATCTGGCCTCTCCTCTGAGAACCAAAGGTCTGAATACAAATGAGCACTCCTGCCCCTGCCTGGACTGCTGTCCTTAAGCAGCTTGTGGTGGCTATGCAGATGTGGAACAGAGTGGCTTCTAGCCTTGCTCGTGTGAGCTGAGGCTCCATTTACACTGTAAACACCTTCCTTCATTGAGTTGTATTTTAAAACTGCGAAATAACCCGAATACTTGAGAGGAAAACGTGGTACCAACCACCCATGTATGACAAACATTAATATTTCCCATTAGACTTCCAGTCACTTTTAGAAGACAGGAGCTGTTATAGACAAGGAGAATCACCCAGACTTCACTCATCCAGAGAAGTGATCTATGATGTCATTCATGACATCACCACAAACAATGCAGCATTACTATTAATATTATATTAAATTATTATACACATTATATAACATATTACTTGTATATGTTATAAATATTTATATAGTATATCTTTATATATCTAATATGTTAGATATAAAATATTAATACAATAATAATAATAATATCCAATAACTAGTAATTTTCTACAGGATGCCTCTTGTACAATAGCTACAGTTTTCTTCAGGGAGGATGGAGGTGTGGAAAAGCAGAATCCCAATAGGCCAGGTCTTTGAGTGTGATTGGTCTTTTCTGCAGCAGCACATTCTTAGCTTGTGATAGCATAGCTTCCAGAGCTGGCCTTTCACTTCCCCACAACCAGGGCAGTTGGCTCCCTAGCTCGATATTTATTTTTCATAAACATAACTCTTAAAAAGATTTGTTTACTTTTAATACATGTGCATAAGTGTTTGCCTGAGTGTGTCTGTGTGCCATGCGCATGCATTGCCCACAGATACTGGAAGAGAGCATCTGATTCCTCTAGAGCTATAATTATAGTTATGAGCCACTATGCAGGTGCCAAGAATTGAACCCAGGTCCTCTGGAAGAGACACCAGCGCTCTTAACTACTGACACTTCTATGATGTCTAAAAATAACCTTAAATAAATTTAAAAAGTAATTCTGAGGCTAGAGAAGTGACTCAGCACTTAAAAGCACCTTCTGCTATTCCACAGGACCCAAGTTGGATACCAGCATCCACCTAGGGAGGCCCATCCCACCTATAGCCCCAGCTCCATGGAGTCAGATGCCCTGTTTTGGCTTCCATGGCAACGCTACATGTGTGGCATACACTCACACAGATATATACACATATCTACATAAACAAATCTTTAAAAAAGTAATGTTAGGGGGCTTCTGTTGTTACTAACTCTGTTGTGGATGAAATGCTAAAGGGGATCTGTCTATCAGATTGAGGTGAAAATACATTGCAATAAAAATGTAAACAGAAAATAAGATGGTTACGCCAAGCTGATTTAGGAAATGGAGATCTCCAGTAAAGGTTATATTTTCATATTATAACTTTTCATATATGTATATATACATATATATACATATATATATATGTGTGTGTGTGTGTGTGTGTGTGTGTGTGTGTGTGTGTATCTATGATCTGGGAGTATAGCTCAGTTGTTTACAAACAAAGCCCGGAGTTCAGTCCCCAAACCATGTAAAACTGGACATGGTAGCACATACCTGTAGTCATGGCATTTGGAAGGAAAAGGCAGGAGGATTGTGAAGTGAGATAGCCCTCTTTTATATGATAAGTAATTGGTCAGCCAGGTTAGATGAGACCTTTTTTTTTTTTTTTAAGTTACGTTTAAATCTTTTACATCAGTCATTCTCAGCCTATGTGTCATGACCCCTTTGAGGCATCACAGATCATCAGAAAGCACAGATACTTGCATTATGATTTATAACAGTAGTAAAATTATGATTATGAATCAGCACTAAAAATAATTTTATGTTTGTGGGGGGGATCACAATGACATAAGGAACTGTATTAAAAGTTCACAGCATTTGGAAGGTTGAGAACCACTGCTCAACATGATTTTTAAAAGTTGTGCTAATTCTGGAAATCTGGGGACTAGAGGAAAAACACAGAGAAGACCAATCATTTATACTTCTAGCATGCAGAGAAAGTGGCCTGCAGCAACTTCCCAGGCTAACTGGTTATTTAAATATTTAACCACGATATTCTGCATTCTTTTTAGTTCCTGTCCATTGACTTCCACAATATTGGGTGTGTTCTTCAATGTCGATAAACCATAGTGTCTGCTGAGGTGTCTAAAGTGGACATGGTTGTGTGGGATGCTGTCAATCATACTGGGTGGAACCTTCCTGGAAAACATTATGACCTTTCAGCTTTCTTTTCTTATCTTTTAGTTAGACCTTTTTTTCCCCCAAGGGTGCTACACCCATTTATTTGTGGTGGTCATACAAATCAATCTCTGTGGGTGTTCTGTGTAACCATGCTTACTCCGAGGTTGTATGAGTTACTTTTTGTTCCTGTGGTATGACACCATGACCAAAACTGACTTATGGCAGTTTGCTTTGATTCATGGTTTTAGAGGGCAGATCCATAGTGGATTCTATCAACTATAGGCAGAAAACAGGGGGTGAACTAGAAGAGAGACAGGTTTTAAGCTCTCAAAGCTTGGCCCCAGTGATACAATTCTTGCAGCAAGGCTTTCCACCCTCAAAGTTCCATAACCTCCCTCAAACAGTGCCACCAGCTAATGATCAAGTGTTCAAATACATGAACCTATGAGGGATGGTTCTCATTTAAACCGCCACGAAAGTGGACCCAGGAATAGAGCCGAGGCAACAAGACAAGAGAGAAGGCCGTGCACAGAGTAAGGGGGTCATTTCCAATGTGATGACTAATCTCAGTTGTCAACTTGACTGAATCTGGAATCAACTGAAACTGCGAGCTGTTGGCATTTTTGAGAGGGATTTTTTTGATAGCATTATTTTGAAGTGGGAAGACCCACCGTAAACTCGGGCAAGCCCAGATAAAAGGACACAAAAGAAGGAAACTTTGTTTTACCTGCTTGCCCTTGTACTTGAGGGAAAGTTCATCTGTCTTGTTGCTACAGCGTTTCTTCATTAATAGTAGAACCAATTTTCTTAGGCCTTCAGTGTAAACAGAAGACCAGCAGCTCTCCAGGTCTACAGAGCTACATTGGGACTACTGAGACATCTAGCCTCATGACTGAGAACCTATTGGATTCTCAGCCTCTTCAGTGTGAGTCGGCCATTGTAGGACTACCCAGAACACATCCTGCAAGCCAATATCTCTCTAGTATGTGTGTGTGTGTATGCATATGTGTATATACATACATGTATACATATACATACATGTATATTGTACACATGTATAAGGTATACGTATGTATACACTATACATATACATGTATGTGGCTATACATGCATATATGTATGTATATACACATACACATATGCACATATGTCTTAGTCAGGGTTCTCTAGAGTCACAGAATTTATGGGAGTCTCTATGTAGTAAAGGGATTTATTAATGACTTACAGTTTGTAGTCCAACTCCCAACAATCAACTCCCAACAACAGTCGGCAGCAGCTGTGAATGGAAGTTCAAGGATCCAGCAGTTGCTCAGTCAGTCCCACAAGGCAAGTAGGTGAAGCAGCGAGAGCCTTCTTTCTTCCAATGTCCTTATATAGGTCTCCAGCAAAAAGTGTGGCCCAGGTTAAAGGTGTGTGCCACCACATCTTTAACCCCAGATGACCTTGCTTGAACTCATAGATCTTCCAGTCTTAATCTTCTAAAATTCATAGCCACTATGCCACCACACCCTTAATCCCAGATGATCTTGAACTCATAGAGCTTTCTATGTTAATCCTATGGGATTCATAGCCACTATTCCTCAAGGTCTCCATGCCAAGATTCAGGTCAGAAACTTATATCTCTCAGCCTCCAGATTAGGGCCACAGGTGAGCCTTCTAATTCTGGATTGTAGTTCATTTCAGATATAGTCAAGTTGACAACCAGGAATAGCCACTACAATCCACCCCTTGTCAACTTGACACAAATAATATCTCATGTCCACATGAAACAATAACAAAATCATGAGTATGCCTAACATGATATAACTATTCCTTGTACAATTGCAAACGCATTTATAAATTTACAATGTCCCTTGGGAACATTTTTTAGTGTCTCAACTTAAATACCAATTAATGTTAAAGAAATTGGAAGAAAAATGTATTCTTAACAAAATAAGACAGAAGCATTCATATTACTTATAATCCTCATTTCTGCAACTGATTATGTGACCTTAGCTGGTATTTATAACTACCTTCCTCTACTACCCATTCTGTATTTCCTTCCCCCTCAGCAAGCACCTCAGCAGGTCTTGGCTCTTTTCCTGGAGGATTGACCCATACCTTCATTTCTGATGGGTCTGCATCCTTTGTCATCCTGCTTGGATTAGGCTGTTGTAATTTCTCATTGACTTTAATCACAGGACATGGAAATACTAAGAGACGCCCTAAGGGATCTCCTGCACTCCAGACATAATCTTGCTTACCTCCATTGTGAAGAGGCAATCTGATTTCTCCATGGTAATCTGGATCTATCACTCCTCCTAATATTGTTATTCCCTTCTTAGCCTGTTGGTTTAAGGGCATTAGAAGCCCAAAATGACCAGGGGGAAGTCTGAGCTTCCAGTTTAATGGAATGTTTGTTGTGGCTCCTGGTAGGAGAACTCCACCCTCTGGAATCAAAACTTCTAGGCCAGCAGAACCTAGAGTTGTGGGGACAGGAAGCAAAAATTTTTCTAGAGGGTCACTAGGAGTGATAGTAAGTGGAACTATAAGTCTTAGTCAGGGTTCTCTAGAGTCACAGAATTTATGGTAGTCTCTATGTAGTAAAGGGATTTATTAATGACTTACAGTTTGTAGTCCAACTCCCAACAATCAACTCCCAACAGTCGGCAGCAGCTGTGAATGGAAGTTCAGCAGTTGCTCAGTCCCACAAGGCAAGCAGGCGAAGCAGCGAGAGCCTTCTTTCTTCCAATGTCCTTATATAGGTCTCCAGCAAAAAGTGTGGCCCAGGTTAAAGGTGTGTGCCACCACATCTTTAACCTCAGATGACCTTGCTTGAACTCATAGATCTTCCAGTCTTAATCTTCTAAGATTCATAGCCACTATGCCACCACACCCTTAATCCCAGATGATCTTGAACTCATAGAGCTTTCTATGTTAATCCTATGGGATTCATAGCCACTATTCCTCAAGGTCTCCATGCCAAGATTCAGGTCAGAAACTTATATCTCTCAGCCTCCAGATTAGGGCCATAGGTGAGCTTTCTAATTCTGGATTGTAGTTCATTTCAGATATAGTCAAGTTAACAACCAGGAATAGCCACTACAACATATGTATGTATGTATATATATATATATATATATATATGTACATACATATGTATATATGTACTATATATATGATTATATATTCATCCTATCAGTTCCTGTTTCTTTAGGGACTCTGACTAATACACAGTGATTTTATTAGTCTGTGCCAACCTGGAGTGAAGGGAATGTGTGGAGACTGCACAGTGTAGAGTTATATGTATCCATGCCCTGTAGAGCAAACTTACTAGCTAACTGGTCAAACTAAAAGTGTATGTGGTACTGGCTTGGGCCTGCAAGATGGCTCATCAAGTAAAGGTACCTGCCATGAAGAATGACAACCTGTATTCAATCTATGGGATCCACATAGTGGAAGAAGAGACTCCCACAAATTGTCCTCTGATTTCCACATGTGTGCTGTGGTGTGTGTGTGTGTGTGTGTGTGTGTGTGTGTGTGTGTAATGCAGTAAACATAATCTCAAAAACACACAACATTGAGAAGAGTTCGTGTGCGACCTATTTACCTTTATGGTATTTATTGAGTCTGAACTATGCCCCCCACAGGCCCATGGCTTAGGCACGTGGTACCCAGCTTGGGGTGCACTTTGAAGGCCATGAAACCTTTAGGAAGGTAAAGCTTGCCTGATTGGAACAGGTGCACAGGAGGGGACCTTTAAAGGTTATAAGTAACTCTGCCATCCCAGCATATGTCCACACCTCCATTATGTTGGCTTTCCTCTATGACCATTTCCTCAATGTTCTGCTCAAAGACGGGGTGCCTGGATCCCCCAGTCTCTAGGTAAAATGGGGAAACGAAGAGACCTGCAGTTAAATACTCTTTGCTTCAGCACTGTGTCATCCCTGGCAGGGTGGATACACTGTCTCTGCATATTAGTTTGACTTCTTTGAGGAAGATCCTAAGATGGTACCTCCCAGCATCCTTCTTACACGATCTTAGCCAAAAGCCCTAGCTGCCTTGTCTGACTTCACACCTTTCCACTTCTTCCTTGGTTTCTTGGGTAGGATAGTTGCTAGGAGCCCTGCAGAAAGATTAGGAAGAGGTGAAAAGGTAATGCTGGAGGTAATGTTTACTCTCCCATGGTCCCTGTGTGACCCAGAATGAACAAGGAGACAGCAGATAAGGTTAATCAGTAGGGCAGGCTACCTGCTCCATAGGGACAGTAGTTATACTCTTAATGAAAACCTAAGAGTGGTATTTGATAAAGGGGGGAATCATGTGGTTCTCACCACTGAATCCTTCAGAAAAATCAGCCCTTTCCAGAAGATGGCTTGATACTGTCTGTAAATACAATTAGTCTGGGGTCTCTGCCACATGGTAATAAAGATGTCTTTTTAAAAAGCAGGAGGGAGATTAAATGATGGCATTAGTAAAGCAAATATATGTATGATAAAGTTTTATGAGTGTTCCTTCCAAGAAAGGAGCTTCAGAAAACACGATTTTATTACACTTGCT
Source organism: Montemys delectorum (assembly GCA_019843815.1). Taxonomy (NCBI): domain Eukaryota; kingdom Metazoa; phylum Chordata; class Mammalia; order Rodentia; family Muridae; genus Montemys; species Montemys delectorum. The sequence goes on from JADRCD010235006.1 coordinate 24,387, forward strand.
CTAATGCTCAGGAAAATGTCCCCTCCCTTATCCAATGTGAAAGTAGGTGGGTATAGCCATCTAGAATGACATTTCTTTCTTAATAATATTTGCAAGAAGATTCAGACTAGGCAAATACTGGTATTTTAAAATACTGGGTTTTTAAAAAAATTAACTAAAACTTTTTATAGCAAAGAATCAAAATAGTAATAACGATAGTGCATGACCTCTTGTTGAGCTTTTGTGATTTTCTTGGTTATAGGATTTTAAGAGTCAGTTCTCTAGCTCTTAGGGAACAGGATCAAAGCTAATATGCAGGCTCAATAGTTCTCTGGGTACCACAGTTAGCCTTTCCATAAGCACAACTCTTAAATAAAATGAGAATTTCCATTCCAGGTGCTATTTAGACTTGTTCTTAGGAGCATGGGCTCACAGGCTAAAGCAGGCAAGAAGTTCTTCTAGTTGACATCATATTACTCTTGCTACATAGCTTAATTAATGTAATATAATATGCTATTATTGTATTAGATAAAATAAAACATTAAACATCCAGATGATAAGGATGAAATTTTAAACTCCATGTTAATCACTTTTGGTCTTCCTATTAGTTAGGAAAATTGTCCCCAGTGAAATGTTTCTGTCACTTATTTTATTTTCTTGACTGACCGTGTCCAGTTCCCAAGGTTGGAGAGAGGTTGGTTCTAGGTCTTCTAGATTTCTGCCCTAATAATGGGATGAGGAAATATACCAAGATGAACTTTCTAACTCTCTACCACTTGGATTTTCCCATAGACTATCCTGTCCTCTAGATTCTCTGGTAGTTAATCCAAGAGAAAGCAAGGAAGAAGCCAAATATTTTTATATGGCCTTACCTGGGAAGTCATACTCCATCATTTTTGTAATATTGTTTTTGGTTCCATAGGCCAATCTTATGTAGGAAGAACTATACAGAGGTGGGGATACTAAGAACTAAAATCAGGAGACTACATGGGAGACTGACTATCACATTCACTTGTTAGAGTCTTCCTTTTGTCTTCTACCCACTGAATTTTTCAAGTGTTATTCATGGTCTTCCCTCAAAATGTTAGTAGGTGTTTGGCCAAAGCCACCCTATGCCCCCGATTGCCCCCAGCATTAACAATGTAGCAGCGTAACCTTCCAAGCTTGAAGACAACATACCACTGTACTTCACTTGGTCTTATAAAGCTTTTGGAATACATTCTAAAAAGATGTAACCAGGATTTCTTAAACTCCCTTCACCTTGAAGTATCTTTCAAAGGATGTATGACTGTGTTTCCAAAAAAAAAAAAAAATGCTGTTATTTGGAAGGGTATGGTTTAATAAATGTGTCATTGAACATGATCCAAATTAAAACTGAGTTGTCTTGAGGTTTTTCAATCTCCATTGAAGTTTCTGTAGCTCTGTGGTACTTGTGAAGCTACCAGTAGGGAATAAGAATGAGTTTGTCCTGAGAGTCACCTTCTTCTTGATTAGTATCTTTGTCACTTCCAGGCCACCAGAAACCACAAGGCCTCAGACAACGGCTTTAAAAGAAATAACTGAAGTAATCCTACCCAGCCATTTTTGTATTAGAAAAATCATATTTATGTTGGTGGTCATGTTAAGCTTGTCTTAATTAGGAAAAGAAAAGATGATGTCGTCAGTCTTACACAATTACTGCAGGACTTAGGCAGGAAGAGCATTGTCAAGTAAATAGGTTCTGTTCAATGGTTGGCCGCGAATATCTGCCTCTGCATTTGTAAGGCTCTGGCAGGGCCTCTCAGGAGACAGCCATATCAGGCTCCTTTAAGCATGCACTTCTTGGCATCTACAATAATGTCTGGGTTTGGTAACTGTATATGGGATGAATCTCCAGGTGGGACAGTCTCTGGGTGGCCTTTCCTTCAGTCTCTGCTCTATACTTTATCTCCATATTTGCTCCTGTGAGTATTTTGTTCTTCTTCTAAGAAGGATCCAAGCACCCAAGCACCCAAATTTTGGTCTTCCTTCCTCCTGAGCTTCATGTGGTCTGTGAATTTTATCCTGGTTATTTGGAGCTTTTGGGATAATAACCACTTATCAGTGAGTGCATACCACGTGTGTTCTTTTGTGATTAGGTTACCTCACTAGGATGAGATTTTCTAGTTCCATCCATTTGCCTAAGAACTTCATAAATTTATCATTTTTAAGTAGCTGAGTAGTACTCCATTGTGTAGATGTACCACATTTTCTGTATCCATTCCTCTGTTGAAGGACATCTGGGTTCTTTACAGCTCCTGGCTATTATAAATAAGACTGCTATGATAGAGGAGTTAAAAAAGGACTGAAGGAGTTGAGGGGGTTTGCAACCCCATAGGAAGAACAATAATATCAACCAACCAGACCCCCCAGATCTCCCAGGGACTAAGCCATCAACAAAGGAGTACATGGCTCCAGCTGCATATGTAGCAGAGGATGGCCTTGTCATGCACCAATAGAAGGAGAGGTCCTTGGGCCTGTGAAGGTTCCATAGATGCCCCAGGGTAGGGGAATTGAGGGCGGGGAGGTGGGAGTGGGTGGGTGGGTGGAGGAACACCCTCATAGAAGTGTGGGGAGGGAGGACATGATAGGGTGTTTCCAGGAGGGAGGGAAACCAGGAAAGGGGATAACATTTGAAATGTAAATAAAGAAAATATCCAATAAAAAAAAGTAAATAGGTTCTGGTGTCCAAGAACCTCCTGTCATAAGTCCAGCCTCTCAGAACCTGGGGAAACTCAGGTGAGTCCCTTTCACTGTTCTATGCTTCAGTTTCTTTATTTGAAAAATAAGCACAATAATAAACCCAACCACCTACGGAAACTTTAAGGATACATAACTTTAAAAAATCTTCCCTCATCCTCTGGTCCCTAGGAGCATTCAATAGAAGTCTTGACTCCCTATAAGGGAGGAGTGAAGGGACTTTCTTGAAAAGCTGATATCTCTGTTGTCCTTAAAATTTCATGTTTCTGAGTTGCCAGCATAATAAGAAAGTGATCAAGTAAGAATATGCACTGGAAAAGCATCCAAGAAAATTAAGAGATGGGAAGATTCAGTAGGCAAGAAAAGACTGGTGAGAGAAGGTTGACATGCATCCGGGATCTGACGGGTGTCACCGGATCAAGTTTTTTCCTCACTCAGTGACTTCATCGGCACACAGAGATAATGTACCCCAATTATAGAGTTGTAAAGTTAAAAGAAATGTCACAAATTTAGTCAGTCTGACGACTCATTTGATAGTTAAAGAAACAGAGAACTACAAAGGGTTAACATGCCATGATAGCCCTCGGGTTGCCAGACATGAGACCATGCCCCTCATGCTAGAGTCTGGGCCTCTTTGTGTGAATAAAAAAAAAAAATGTCTTATGTGAATAATAATAAAAAAAAAACAGCGGTTGTTAAGACAAAATTTTCCTGATAATATAGAACCTAAAACATTCCCCTGCATTGTGCTGTATCTGACAGGCCCATATTCTAACAAGTACCATGGGGCAAGCATGTCACCATAATTGCTTGTTAGGAGAGACATCTACTGAGGACGAGGTTAGAACGCCAGCGCTGTCAGAACACGAGGGAAGCCTGTTTCTATTTTGTGGTATGATGACATTGGGCTTTTGTTTCCCTCCGATCAATTTTATTGAAGTCTGGTTTACCTGGCAGAAAATGCAGATTTTAATTTTGTAGTTGTGTAGGTTTAGAAAGCTGCATATATGTAGGTAACCTCTGACAAGAATCGGAACAGTTCCCACACCTTGGAAAGTTTCCTCCTGTACCAGCCAGCCTTTTGCTCCATGCCTGTATGCTTAGCAAACATCGGTCTGATTTCACATCAGAGTCTCTGTCAGCGGAGGTCATCGGCTCTGGCTTGGTCCTTGCACTGTCTGGTGACCTGAGTAATAAAGTGTAGAAAGCTGACTCTTACTTCTGTAGTTAGCTTTAGAGACAAACAGGAAATGATTGAGTTGCAGTACCTTTGTTTGTTGTCCCAAGGCAGAATGATAAGGGGTGAGTCGACGAGTCTGGAAATTACCACAGGCCAACAAGGTTAGGGAGGTCTTGTGCTTGTGATAAGAGTGAAGTGGGGGGAGAATGGAGGACAGGCAGCCCAGTGGTGTTGGATTACCGGGAGCTGATCTCTAACATCAACTGTCTTCTCATGGATTTGTACACTTAACTGATTGTATCCTGCTGAGTAGCCTCGATAGACAAGTGAGGTCTAGGATGGAAGAATCAGGTTATTTCCATAATTATTGCATAATATAGCAATACTGCATTAACATACATTATTTACTAAATAAATGCAGGTTTTAAAAAAATGTCGGACTGTGATCCTGTTGCCCTTTTGCATTTGAAAATGGCCTTGGTGCCTCTCAGGCCTTGGCTAGCTCTCCCGGGCTTTGAGAAGCACCAGAGTGGGAGCATTTGCCAAGCCTCTAATGACAAGGGCCCATTAGAGCACATGGCTGGATTCCTGGAACCACCGAGTAGATTAAAAAAATGGAGACAGAAAATTAGCTTGAGGAGGACTCTGCCAAGGAGGGACACACGTCCCCAGTGGTGGCCGCTCCCTGGAGGTGAGGCAGATGGGTCATTATGGCAACATTGCCAACAGCAGCTTTAGCTCTCAGCATCTCTCTGGCTCACCGGCCCCCCCTCTAACCTCCAGTGCTGGGCAGCTTAGGAATCCTTGTGACCCCCGGGGCTCTTGCTGTCCGAACAAGAGGCATTATGAAACAACAAAGAGTATTTTAAAAAGGAGGAGAATAGCGAGTATGTGAAATCATTAACAATATGGAGAACTGTTTTATGCCACCTGCTGGGAGTCGAGGGGGAAGTCGGGTGTCCTGTGGCAAGAGTGGGGCAAGAATGAGGGTGGCTAGTAGCTTATGAAGAGATGCAGTGATAAGGATCCTACTGTGATTGTATTGTTGTCCCCAAACTCATCTGTGACATCCCAAACACCAGTATCTCAGAATGGGACCTTGTTAGGAAATAGATCTTAACAGAGTTATTAAGAATAAAATGAGCTCTTAAGTGGCCCTAATCCAATGTGCTGTCTTTACACACAAAAAAGAATATTCAGAGACCGGCAACAGAAACAGAGACAAAAACTATATACTAACTGAAGAGAACAGCTTATTCACTCTGTTTTCCATCCAAGGCTCCCTCAAGCTGAAAGTCATGATTTTGTATTTTTTTTTTCCTCCAGCATAGGAGGAAGTAAACTTCTCTTGTTTAAGACCCTGCTCTGTAGCAACAACAGCTGTAAAAGGCTAAAGTCCTACTGCAAAACACAGGAGGGTCTCCTCAGACAGAATTATGATCAAGACATTTTAGTTCCTAGACCAAGGAGTCTTGGCTGTGATCCGAATGCAAAAGAGGAGCTATCTGGCAAGGAAAAGAGAAGATGTGGGATGGAGAAGAAGGAAAAGCTATCTGGCCAGAGATACTGCCTATCAAGGGGTCTTGTAGACCAAAGTGGACCTTGGAGGATTTGTGTTTATGTAGCCGGAAACGTCAAGAAGCCTGAAGGCAGGCATCAGATGCAATCTGAGGAACGAGCCTGAAGCAGACCAGAGTAGACAATGTCAGGCAGGCTGCCACACACAGGTGTCTGGAAATGTTCCTAATCCTCTATTGGCAGCTTCCTCCCCCAAATCCCACCCCTGAAAAGAAAGCTATAAACCAGGCCACCAACCATGTCTACACATTTACTACTGCAGATAAAGAATTTTTTCCCTCTGTAGTGACTGATTTATGTGGGTCTCCGGGATCAGGTTAATTGTTACCCACAGGGTAAGCTACTACTGCAAGACTGGGAATGGGGTAGTTGCCCACCCCCACCCCCTTGCTTTGCTGTTGCTGAGAACTGTAGATGATGATGCAACCCCATGCTGATTGAAGCTGGCCTTGGTGGGTCTCACTTGCCCTCACTGAGACAAGGTGTGATGACTAATTGCCTGATCTCAGTGACTAGCTTGATGTGGAGCCAGCAAATTCCAAAGTCAGAGGGTGGGAGGCAGGCACAGGGAAGGTATTTATTTGCCCAAGGATCTGGATTTTAGTTTGAGTTTGTTACTTTCCGAACAATAAACAGGCATTTTTTTTTTTCCTGAATGGAAACAAGCCAACCTGTCTGGATTTTAAAATCCTTTCCGGGAACATGTGGGTGTAGTGTGGTGTGGGAAAGCTATGCATTGGCGTGTGAGATTTATCTCCATCAAGGTTCTCCTCGGTCCAAAACAACCTCCATACCAGAGAGACTGCTTGCTGGGTGAATGAGCATGAGTAGGAGACTGTTGGAAGTTCAAATTTGGGCCTTTCTTTGCGGGGGGGGGGGGGGGGGGGGGGAGTCGGGTAGGGAGAAGATAGGATGAGATTGAACAATGAGCTTTCTCAGGGCCAATTTCTGAACAATAGATTTTGTTTTATTGTCTAGAGAAAGGCAGGGACTCTTCTCCCACTATTTTGTAGGCTGTCACACGGAAGGATATACCGGGGGCTGCTTTTAAATACTGATTTTCAATTGATTCCTCTATCTGCAGGCAGATAGAGGTCTTGCAGTATGATTTCATGTCTGAGCCCCAGGGACTGGTGAACTCTTGCAGGCTGGAGAAGGGTCTTTTCAATTCATTTTGAGTTCTTTTTGGAAGGCAAGACAAGCCCCAGCTCTGGGAAGATCATTGAGAGGACCAGAGTCACCACTGGCCTGGCTTCCTGCTATTTCTGAATATGATGAGGAAAGGCCCACATCACATCATAATAGTAACAACAATAACCACAACTGTTATTGCTGTGCCTTTGGAGGTACATGGCTGCTTTCTTAAATTTAACCATATGGAGCAAAGTGCCATCAAAGGGTCAGTGACATCTAGTAGAATGTGACAAGATCCTAGAACTGGCTCTTAGGTCTGAAATCAAAGCACAGCCTCCCTTGTGATGGGCACACCGAGGGAGAGAAAATGGCGAGCTACAGATGAAGCCAGGTATAAGTGATAATTTTCTAGAAGCATCCATGTTGTGTTCTGGGATTCTGATCACCGTGCATATGGCCAGTATCTTTGCCTTATTCTATTTATCTTCACCTGTAGGGGAGCTTTTCTGCCATGGAGGGAACAGAAAATAGCCTGTGATATGAGTATAAAAAGGGATAGGAAGTATTTATTCTCATAGTCTTCTCTTCTGGCCAATGCATGAGGGAGACATATCAGGAGCAGGGTCTTAATGTTTGTTCCTCTGGTAGGTACAATACTGCCAGTACACCTTGCATACCTGGTACTCAGGCCAGGAGGTTACACATGATAGGACACTCTCAACCTAAGAATGATTCCCTTTCTGGCAAAACTCCAGAAACAGTGGCTTTGCCAGCTCCTCTAAATCAGTGGTTCTCAGCCTGTGGGTTGTGATCCCTTTGGCAAACCTCTATCTCCCAAAATATTTACATTACAATTAATAGCAGGAACAAAAATATAGTTATAAATAACCATGAAAATGTTATGGTTGGAGGTCACCCCAATGGGAGGAGCTGTATTAAGGGGTTGCAGCATTAGAAAGGTTGAGAACCACTGCTCTAAATAGCTGCTGGCCTCTCTGAGTCAAGCTGTGGGTGACCAAGGCCCTTTTTAATACCCTATGTGGACAGCACTGGCTGTGACTGGCCAGAGGCTGGTCACTCTAAGTATTAGGGATCAGGAACTTGGACAAGAAAAGAATTTGCTGTGGTTTTGTATTCTAGGCAACTGGCCATTATATTCCGTTCAAGCCTGGAGATTGATTCTCATTCTATCAATAGATGTGATTTGGGGTCTTGTGTTGTAATTATTCTTTCTCAGAATGAGCTGCTTTTTGGTCAGACATTGCTAGCTGGTTTCACAGTGGTGCAGTTGAGAAGGCCCAGTGGCAAGATCCAATGTGGAACAGTGCCAATCCAGAGGAACTATATAGAAAACTCTGAGGCCTTTGTTCAATCCTTCATTCCCATAGGAGCTGAGCCAGTTATACTTCTGGCTTTGATTTTATTTGTTTTTTTTTTTTTTTTTTTTTTTGAGACAGGGTTTCACTATGTAGCTCCGGCTAGCCTGGGACTCACTGTATAGACTACTGGGAGTCACTATATAGGCCTTGACTTCATACAAATGCTTACATTAAACTGATAATAGATTATCCTAGATTTCCTGATTCATGACGCACAGGCAGATATCACAGATACACTGAGGGAGTGTAAGGAACACTGCCTGAAAACCATTCTTTGGTGTATATATACAATTTTATCATTTTTTTAAGGTTGAGAAAATTTGTATACTAATGGCATGGTTATGCTTATTTGTTTTGCATATAGAATTAAATCTTGGCAGAATATTTGATAGTGCAGGATGGCATAAAATATCTTCCACATTACAAAAGAAAAATCCACCTGCCCGTGCCTCCTGAGTGCTGGGATCAAAGATGTGCGCCACCATCCTCAGCTACTGTCTTTTCCAGGAAGCCTGCATAGCTCCCCTCCATTTTTGAGCTGAGTTTCTGCTGTGTCTAATCAAGAACTCTTGGCTTAGAGCACTAAAGAACATTTACAACAAAATTAGCCGTTTCCAGACAATTGATTGTAGACACAAAGCAGCAAACACACTGGATGAGGTAAGAAGACTTTCAGTTTCTCTGTGGCCCACACCAGCTCACTTCTGCCTTCAGACAGAGCATCCCAAGTTCAAGGTTAAAGCACCTGGCTGCTCAGAGGTGTGGTAGCTGAAGAGGTTAGCACAGACGCACTAGGTGGCACGTCTGAATGTGCCGACTGTATGTTGCTGTAGAGGGAGGGGTAGGACATGCGTAAACTGTGTGGTTAGGTGACTGTGAGAATATAGAATGAAGAGTGTTAAGATTTCTAGAGGAAAGGCTAAAAACGTAGGAAACACTAATGGTAGAAAAAGTTGGGTCTATGGAGATGTCACAGGGAGCAAAGTAAAGGCACAGTCTCCCTGGGTTGGGTCTCTATAGTTGGCCTCCTCTCCCTTAGACAAAGCTGGTTACAGGTGCTTCATCAAGCAGTGGGAAAAACTGTACCAAGAGATGAACACTCAGATGTGGGACCAATATGGAGTAGTGTCACCTCCTTCCCCTTTCCCCTCACTTCCTCCTCCCTTTCTCCTCCCCTTCCCTCCCCCTCTTTGTTTCTCTGTGTATGTATGCATGAGTGTGTGGATGCATGAGTGTGTGAGTCTGCATGCCTGTGACCCTGTGCACGAGTGCATGTGTGTGTGTGTGTGTGTGTGTGTGTGTGTGTGTGTGTGTGCATGTGTATGTGTGAAGTCAGGGGTAGGAGGTGTGGTTTAGAAGCAGTAACAGGCTTGGTTTATTCCACAGGCAGCTGTCAGCCGAGGGGCGCTTCCAGTTGTGATTGAGAAACGGCCGTGCACTATCTTTCCCAGAGTGGGTTGATAGTAATTAATTGTTCATTGATCCCTCAGGTCAGCTAGAGGTCACTGAAGTTACTCTAGTGGCTTGCTAGTTTGCCAAGCAACCACGAGTAGTTTTGAGACCAGTGGGAACTGGCCTGTGCCCTCAGCCCTGACAAAAGGTGATGAGATAATTATGATAACCCTAATGTCTATTATTACAAATAACATGCAGTGAGGCATTCAGGAAAAAAAAATGTCAACACATCACTGAAGATTTGAGGATGAAGATGCGATGCGTAAGAAGAGGAGGAGCAGGGTAGTTGGAATAGTGTCCCTGCATAGGAGCTGGTATTGAACACTTAGTTCCCTGTTCATGGTGATGTTAAGGGGGGTGTGGGGAGGCCTTGCTAGAGAAAGTGACTCACTGGGGGAAGGATTTGAGCGTTCAAAGCCTGGCCTCTATCTCTGGTTCTTTCTCTGCTTTGCGTTTGCCGCTGAAGATGTGGTCTCTTGGCTTCTTGCTCTCGATGCCCGCTTCCATTCCTCCAGCATCATTAGGGACTCCCTTTAGAACCGTGAGTCAAAACTGGCTTTCCCTCCTACAAGAGGCCTTCGTCAGGGTGATTTACCACAGCAAAAGAAGAGGAACTAATAATGGAGAAAAAGAAGAAAAAAGAAGTGATTTTAACAGTGGCCATTTCTTTTCAGCACAGATTGTAATATTCCAGTGGGGTTGTTATGACAGCCGCCATCTTAGGTAAATGGCCTTCTGGGTACAAAGCTACTCCTGGGAAATCCTACAGGTCTCCCCCTCCACTTGCTTATTTATCCACACAGGCAATCTCAGTCCAAGACAGAGAAGGCTTCCGAGATCTGAAGGGCACACACAGTGACCAAATAGGAAAGTACTAGGACCCAGATCATGCCCTATCTGCTGTATGTTTCCAGCCTATGAATGGTCCCAATACAGGACAAGTCGCCCACCCATCATCTGCATTTGTGTCGCCTTCATCCAACAAATAGGTGTGGTGTACTTCTTTGTGTTAGGCACCATGCTCAGTCTTCATCTTACATCCATTTCCACGCTTAAGAGCTGTGCAGGTCCGAAACAGTTCTCCTTGTTTGTATCTTCCACCTCCAAATAGACTGTGAACTTTTTGAAGATTAGCTGTGTTGGGTGTCCTTGACAGCAACCACATTCAGCCTTTATTGAGTGTTTTATGGGGTACACTCCAGCCTTGGTAGGTTTGCTGATTTATGTGAGATGAGAATCAGTCCTTTCTAGAAATCTTAGTGGCTAAGAGGGCAAGACTCCTGATATAGTGTGAATGTTCTTGTTGAAATATACTATGTTATCGTTATCCTAAAGCTCTGAACTACCAGAGGTATAACCACATTAACTTGGGGAGCAGAGTGAGGTAATGACCACTCCTTTTGGAATGCTGTGTTTTTTTCTGGGCATCAGTACTTTTCTATTCAAGAAAGATGGATGTGGGCACCTTTTGTGGATCTTACTGGCAATACAATTCTCTTGTTGAAACACTCTTCCAACAGCTTGACACCTCCCCTGTATGGTCATCAATGACCACCAAATCTGAGGGATGCCTTTAGTGCATCTGACCCAGGTTTTCTTGTAATGAAATGTTCCAGGTTGTAATCTCAGACCCTTGTTGCTTTCTTCCCATGTCTTCAACTGCCATTCTTAGCTCTCCACATGTTATGATTCTTATCTAGGTTCTTAGTTGCCATTTCGACCAATAATCTCCCTAGGTGGCCTGGTCTCCCTTTCTTTGGACTTCCTAGGTAGATCTTCCTAGCTGAATGTCCCATATACTCCTCACACTCAATAAATGAGGACTGCCAGACCATTTTTCTTTGTCTCCGCAGTCTCATCTCCAGACAGTTTTCCCACTTAGTAGACAATGTCATCCCTATTGGCCTAATCAGAAACATCAGAGTCAACTTAGCCCTCTTTCTTTTTGTCAGTCCTCACTCCCAGTTAGCTGCTCATCAACTCCAGAAAGAACTGTGTATGTGTGTAATGGTATGCATGTGTAATATGTATAAATGAAGAGGGAAGGAGGGAAAGAGGGAGGGACAGAGGGGAGGAGGGAGGGAGGGAGGGAGAGAGAGAGAGAGAGAGAGAGAGAGAGAGAGAGAGAGAGAGAGAGAGAGAGAGAGAGAGAGATTTACTCCTGTGCCATGGTACATCTGTGGAGGCTCAAGGACAACTTTGGGGAGTCACTTCTCACTGTCCATGTTTATTTTGAGGCCGGGCCTCCCTATTTCTGCTGCTGTGCTGTAGGCTCCAGACTAGATTGCCCATGCACATCTGGGTGATTCTCTTGTCTTCATTCCTCATCTCTCTGTAACAGTACTGGGATTTCAGGTACCCCTCACTACATTTGGATCTTTTATAGGAGTTCCAGGGATTAAACTCAGGCTTGGGTGGCATAAGTACTTACTCTTTGAGCCATTTCTCTGAAACCATCATCATCCTCTTCGCCTGCTGGACCACAGCACAGTTCTCCATTCATCCTCTCCATCACTGATCCCTGGGATTGTGGCTTCAGTTGTCCAACCCATGGCTTTCCTCTTGTTCCCTCCACATTCATATCCCACTCGATACATGGAGAGCTCTACTTAAAAACTCTCCAAGACATCCTCACCACCTTTAAACTCCATCAGAGTTTTCCATATCTCTAGGAGGTCAAGAAACATGCATGTTTCTCATGATTATGAGGCTCATAATCATCGAGCCCCTTGTTAGTGCTCCTGCCTTAAATGTTGTTATTCCTCATAGGACATCCATGCTGCCAACTGTCCTGGATTTCTTGTGCTCCATCATCTTCAAGCCCTCTGTACTTTGAGCCTCACTCCCTGGTTAGACACCATCACACCTCCAATCTCTACTACCTTATTCCTGTATGTCCCTAAAGCTATG
>JADRCD010235007.1:0-60410 GCA_019843815.1 Montemys delectorum
CTCTGGGAGGAGTTGGGGTACAAAAAGAAACAAGAATGTGATTTAATTCTATTGACTTAAAATGTGTTTTTAAATGTTAACAAATACAGATAAATTGAAATCGTGTATCTTTTCTCATTATAATGCAATAAAACTTAAATTTAAAAAAGAAATCAATAACAATTAACAACAGCAACAACAAAACCCAAATATTGAGTTGTGAACTATGTTCAAACACATAGTCAAACCCTAAGAAATACTCTTAAATTATTATATATCTGTCTTTTATACTACACTGTCATTCTAAGACAGTGCTGCCCAATGTGTGATATGAACCCCATTGGGGTTATATAGCAGATCTCCGGCATATCAGATATTTACTTTATAATTCATAACAGTAGCAAGATTAGAGTTATGAATAGCAATGAAATAATTTTATGGTTGGGACCACCTCAACATGAGGAACTGTATTAAAGGGTCGCAGCATTAGGACAGTTGAGAACTGCTCCAAAGGGTAAAGACACTTCAGGTAAAGACAAAAGAACCCAGGCTAGGCAAAGCTGATCATCAATAGGAGGAGAGGTCCTCGGCCCTGTGAAGGTTCTGTGCCCCAGTGTAGGGGAATGCCAGGGCCAATAAGTGGGAGAGGGTGGGGTGGCAGGCATGGGGAGGGGGAGGCAACAGGGGTTTGTTCTCGTTGTTTTTGTTTGTTTGTTTGTTTGTTTTTTGGAGGGGAACCTGGGAAAGGAGAAATTTACATGTAAATAAAGAAAATACCTAATTTACCTAATTTAAAATAAATAAATAAACACCCTAAAAAAACAAACAAACAAAAAAAGAACCCAGGCTAGGGCATTTCTTTCTGGTCTGCAACATGGCCTTACTCTACAAAGTTCCTTCCTTTATTTGAAATGAGGGGAGGAGCCTGGCACACATTTTTTAATTAACTAACTATGCCGAGAGGCATGGTGGTGTGGTACATGGGCCTCTGTGGGGGGGGGGGGGGGGGGGAGGAGCTCCCTTCTGATGCCTGAGTCTTTCCAAGGCAGTGTGCATGGGTTAACTTCGTGATTTTACTTATCAGCCTCAGTTTCAGTTTATAGAAACAGCTTGCAGACAGATAACATTTCATAAGTTAAAATAAAAAGAACAAGGGAAAGAGTGTTCAGTATTTAACCTAAAACCATTCACAGCATTGTCTAGGTAACTATCTAGGCTTCAATGTCAGCTTCCTGTCAGAAGGGGTTAAAACAACATCGAATTGACCTTTTTACATAAGATCAACATAGGACTGTGGACTTGCAGAGAAAATGTAAACAATGGGTGGGCTTTAAAGTATAGGTAAGTATCATTTTGCTTTGATTTTGCTATTCAGTGGGATGAAAAGGCAGTGCTGGGTAACTTCACTGTCCCCTATCACAAGGCCCAATATCATCCTTCCCACATGGTCTTACTTCCTATATCTAATTACTTAAGGGAATGAAAGAGATAGTGACATTTACAGATTTACAGAGTTCTTATCACTCTCTTCAGACACACCAGAAGAGGGCATCAGATCCCATTCCAGATGGTTGTAAGCCACCATGTGGTTGCTGGGCATTGAACTCAGGGCCTCTTTAACAACAGTCAGTGCTCTTAACCGCTGAGCCGTCTCTCCAGTCCCCTCGGTTAAAATCTTCATGACAGTTGAGGATGCAAAGAAAAAAAAAAAAGATAAATCAGAGGATAGGGCATCTCAGAGGCAGTGACTCGCAGTTCCAGGTTCAAGGACAGATTCTCCTGTCTCATTGACTCTGTGACTCCCCTGCCTGACCTCTCAATCTGCAAAACTAACAAAAAGGATGCTTAGCAGACAAGAGTCATTGTGAGGGTTAAATGACTTACAATAGTGAAGCATTTCAAAGCATGCCTGGTACACCATAAGCCCTACATAAATGTTGGCTATCATTTTGATGCTGAATGGTGCCTGTGTTTCTGTAGTGCAGAACGTGTGTGCATACTCCATGAGCTACACACAGTCAGAAAGATTACAAGTTACAACCAGACACTCCAGCTGTGCTTCCTCCCATGTTCTGCATCTGTTATCCTAATGAACTTGGGGTTTCCTTTGTAATCCCTGTGTGTGTGTGTATGTGTGTGTGTGTCGGGGTGCGGGGAGGGTGTAGTGTATGGATGTGTGTTACAAATTGCTTCGGTGTGGGCTCATATTTTACTATGTATCCTAACTGTAAGAGGTAACTGGAAGGAAGTCTGAAGGTCTTGTAGGAAACAACTGAAGAGCCACTGTCATTAAATATTCCTAAAGCAAAAATCTCTCCCAGGGTTGAATATTAAACATTTCCTCTTCCCAGGACCCATGCTGGCTGTCTCTCTGCACCTGGAATGGGATGTGCTGCTTCCTCTAGATTTGCTCTAGGTCTCCTCTGTCAGAAAGATTAGAAGATACAACCACACATTCCAGCTGTGTGCCTTCCTGCATTCAGCATTTCTGTTTCCCAATAAACTGGGGATTTCCTCTGTAATCCTATTTTGTTCTTCTAAATGAATGTCTGTCTTATACATAGGTGAATGTGCATGGCTTTCTAATAAACTGAAATTGAGCAGCACCAGACATGGAAAACATTCTGTCATATGTACCCAGTGTACCTCTTATTGTATACGGCGCCAGGGCCAACGCCTCTCTCCTGTAACTAGTTATTTCTGACAACGTCCTGAATATTCCCAGTGGCTTAAATCTTTAGGGAAATAAAATAAGTTGGAATAATGTAACTAATACATTTCACCATCAGAGCTGGGGAGTGTTCCTTAAAGATCGGGTTGATGGCCCTTTCTGTCATAGCATGGGTCAATCATTACTGAATATTAGAAATCTGAGATCTAATCTTGCACATGAAAGTCAAACTCCAGATGTCCCTCCCCCTCTGCCCCACCCCCCGCACTTAGAACCAAAGATTATCACTCAGATGTCCGTTTTAAACTAATTATTTTCTCCCCAGTGGTAGCTGCGAGGAATCATTTTGCTTGCCATTTGGAAGTTTTCATCTGGTTCTCAGGCCCAGACCACTTAGTTTGTTCTTAACCCTGAATGCAAGGCTGTATTTTCAGAATTCATACACAGTCATTATATGTGCTGATCTGGATTGCATTTCTCCCAGACCTTCCCTTCTTCTGTAGACAGTTAAGGTACCCAAGCCTGGGAAGACTAAAGGCATTTGCCCAGCAACCTGGAATTACACCCAGGAGGGACAGCATGCAGTCCACTCCGAGCTGACCACACTGAATGTCTACCTGCCTGCAGCGTCCATGGAAAGAGGAGGCAGTGAGCAGATAGGAGAGAAGTAGGATGCTTCAGCCCGCGTCTACCTCAGGCTGCTTGGCTCGGGTGTGAGGGTCAAACACTGCCTTGCCTGCTTCATCGTATGTATGTACATGTGAGATTTGTGTGATGGATATTTATGTGCCAGCTATTTACAAACAGTTAATCGATAAAAAAAAATGTATATTATAGTTTGGGATTTTTTTTTCCTACTTCAATGTCCTTTGAGGCTCCACAGTAGTGCTAAGTGAATGCCTGTCTTGAGCAGAAACAGAATTCTATAGTGAATAATGATTCCGTATGTCACTGTGATTTAAAGAGTATATAGAAACGGGACAAGTGAGGATGTTGAGGAGGAGGAGGGATGGGAGGAGGGGGAGGAGGAGGGGGGGGAGGAGGAGGGATGGGAGGAAGGGGAGAGAAAAGAGTGATTCTCCTTCACACTGAGAATCTGTGGTTCTCAGTATCTCTACACCATTGTCTATGTTAGGGCTCACCAGAAAATTTTATATGAATAACTGAGAAACTATGGAGCATATCTTTTATATTTTATTTTATTGCTCCTAGGTCTTTCTGAAATACTTGTTCGTTAATCAGTCATTTATAACCTAAAAGATGGTAGGCCATGGGTTAGGGGTACAGAGGCGTGTCACAGTCCACAGTTCAAGGTGCTCCTGGTCCACTGAGATGCAAACACACAGCCCAGCGCTATGTCAGAAAGCTGTGACAGAATCTGACAGGCGAACGCCCATGCCTTCACTGAGAAGAAAGCACGGCAGTCCTCAGTTACAAGGGGCCTGTCTTGATGCACATTATCTGTGTGACAAAGCCACTGTGTCTGCATCCAAGTACAGAGCATTCTGTAGATACATATCCAGGTCAAGGGGCATCTGCCCACTGGGTTGAGCCATCCTTTCAGAAGCAGCCATTTTCACAGCGTTTACTGAATGTCCTTTTGAGGCAGAGGACTGCCCAGCCCCTTGTTATTTATCTTTCTTTATCTGAATTATTATATGCCTTTCCCTTCTTCTCAACACAGGGGCATTCTGGATCAGAGCCCCCCTTGGACTGAGTGCACATCAGACACGCCCATGGGTGCAGGACAGAGGCTGCCAAGAGTAGACTGTAGTTTTTTTTTTTTTTCTTCTTTGTAAAAATAGAGAACAAGGGCTAGCTAATCTTTATCTGCTGTTGCAACTGAACGGGGATTTCCATTTGCCAGAATAGAAATGTTAGCTCGGGCATTCATGCCTTTATTCAATTATGTTTTCTTGACTGTAACAAAAATAGATCTTTTCATATTTTTTTTTCAGATACATTTGGTCAGTCAATCAAAAAAATGTGGAAAATCACATCAAGTATTTAACTTTCTTCGACAGAGGGACAGACTTGAGAGAAGTGAGATCCTCCTGCATTGGGCTTTTGTTAGACAGAGTCTACTTACGCAGAAATACAAGAGGTTCCACTGGTGAGGAAAACTGGATGTGCCCTGGGGATCTGCCCCATCCTTCTCCATTCTGTCTCTTTCCTGCTGTCCTAGCTAAGAAGCCGTGAAGCACTCATTGTTTACTTCCTTCAAGGGACACTTGTGTCCAAGACTCGTCAGGGCTAAGAACACGAACATGTGACTAGGAGACTATCGGTATCCTCATTGCTGAAAAAAAAATTAATATCAAAATCCTGAAACAAAACAAAAGGGCTAGTCTTGGTTATCAACTTGACTACATCTGAATTTAGCTAACCCCCTAAAATGGTGGGAAACACCTGTGAGGAATTTTTTAAAGAAATAATTCGAACTGAGAAGATCCACTTCTACTCTGGATCTTTGAGGTGTGAAGACCCACCTCTAATCTGGGCCACACCATCTGCTGGCAACCTATACGAGGTTAGGTTATATGTGGAGGAAGGAAACTCTCTCACTTAGCCTGCTTGATTTCACTCTCACTAGCAAGTCTATTCCTTCACTGGTAGTAGAGCCTACTTCTCCAGGATTCCTGCTGCATATACTGAAGGCCAGTTGAAACATCCAACTTTATGAATGGAACAACTACTGGATTTTTGGACCTAGGTTGTAATCCCAGAGGACAATGCCAGAGAAGTCGTGTCCTACAGAGTCTCCACCACAAACATTATCTGTCAGGCAGGACCAGGCCAGCACTGGAATGCTAACACTCTAGGAACAAGCAGACTTGAATGGGGAGCATGTAAGTCGGACTACGCCTGCTAAACTTGATCAACTGAGTCCTGACCACTCTTCCTTTGCCTCCTCTTCAGGGCCTTGCCTTCCTGCAGCCTCTCCAGGGCTTTCCTCCTGAATAGATTTCACTTAAGCCTGGCCAGGAGGCCAGCTCTTAGCCATAGGCTCACTCCTCAGGTTTTTCCTCCAGCCCCACTGCATGCTTGTGATTCTTTTAGATTACATGCCCTTTGGACTTTGGGGTGAATTATCCTTTAGGTACCAACACCGTGGTACTACTAGCACAACACCATGGCTGGCTTGAATGGCTCCAGGTGGGTCACTGAGAAAGGTATACAGAGAAGGGAGTCCTCATTTCTACTCAGTGTTCCAAGTACCAGGCAAGATAAGATGCAAGGAGAATTTCCAAACCCTGGTCCACCTGAGTGAGGTTCATGAGGTCCATGCTGGAGAAGTTCAAGAATGGAGAACTCGAAAGTCCTGGTAAGCTAGAAGAGGCAGAGTCGGAGGGCTGGAGACACAGCTTGGTAGGCAGGAGCATGAACTGGTCTTAAGTTTGGTTCCTATCACCTACATCAGGTAGTTAACAACTGCCTGTCCTTCCAGCTCCAGTTTCAGCTCCAGGGGGCATTCACACTCACTTGTACATTATCTATGCATAGACACGTCACACATTCATGTAAAATAAAATAAAATAAATCCTAAAATTAAAAAGAAAAAGAACTGCCAGAGTCAGAACCCGATCTAGGCTACTCTCTACACAATACTCTGTGTCTTACCAGAGGTTGTCAATGACAAAACCCTGAGCTACAGGGATTATGGGCTTGGGCCAGTACACAGGATAGGAGTGATCTTCACCTGGTAGACACAAGGATAACCATATCATTGTTCTGTGGCCAGCATCTGTTCTGTTTGGTCAGTACCCAAGACCTACCAGTTTTTAAATATTTGGGTATCACTGTTGCCCTTATCAAAATGGAGTATGTGGCAAATAACAGATGTTTGAGTTCTACTTCTGGCAAGAGTAGAGTAAACTGTGCTTGGGTAAACTCTCCCACCTGAATCCACTACGAACCCAGATAAAATATAAGACATGTGGGTTTCAGATACCGGGCACCAGACAGTGCAAGATAATGATTACTGAAAGAAGAACAAACAAAGAGAACTATGTGACTGAGCCAGCCTACTGCCAGAGGACTGCTCTCCCCAGAACATAGGGAGACATGGCCCAAAGAGCTCAGGAGTTTCCCCATATATAAGTCTACTTACTCATCAATGTAGTTTATGGGGCAAGTTATCAGAGACAAAAGAACACACACACACTCTCTCTCTCTGTGTCTTTCTCTCTCTCTCTCTCTCTCTCTCTCTCTCTCTCTCTCTCTCTCTCACACACACACACACACACACACCCACACACACACACACACGATTAGAGGAAACAACTCACAGAGACAATGGAAGGTTTGGAGGAGCTTGTAGCTCCATTATCTCCATTGGCTACAGCACAGAGCCTTGTAATCTCAGTACTGTTATCAGGCACAGTACTGAGAATGACAGTGCCTAAGTAGTAAGGTCCTGACAAAAGCTACCCTGACCTCTCCTAATAAAGCTCCAAAATGCCATACTGCATTGTACTAACTTCAGTGCATGCATGTGCTCTGGAACAGACCTCATGCATATTTATAGGGATGCAAAAAGATCTAGCACTCAACATGGTAAAACTTACAGCACCTGGCAACCAATAAAACCTTGCCAGATGTGACAAACTAAGCCTTGGATCTCTGAATGTCTTCTTTCATATGACAAAGAGAATTAGGTTGCAGATGGGACTAATCGGCTGGCCTTCTGATAGATTAATTCTGGAGTATCTCAGTGGACTTCATATTACAGATGTCCTCAGAAGGAGGAGACAGAAGAGAAGAGCTGAATGACTTGATACAACAAAGAGCCTGTGCTGGCCTCCAAGTGGGAGGGGCCAGGAACCAAAGACTAGATGTCACAAAAGGCACAGGAACAGACTTTCTCATGGAGCCTTCAGAAAGGGACACAGCCACCACGATGCCTTGATTCTGGCCACACGAGAGCTACACAGGCTTCTAACCTACAGACAAATTGTTTTAAGCTGCTATGTTTGTGTTCGTTATTGTTTAAAAGAAAGCAGATACGCAAAGAAGCAGGAAAACATGACCTGCGATAAGGGGGAAAATAAATGATAGAAATAATAAAAAAACATATTGAATGGAATTAGTGCACAAAGATATTAAATGGTAGTAGTAGTTTTCTGTATGTTTAAGAAGGTAGAAGGCAGACTAAAAATGTTAAATAGATAAAGATAAATCCAAAGAGAATGTGCAGATGATGGGATAAGAGGTAGAGGGGAATGGAATGCTGAAGTTAAATGGAGAGCAGATGTTATTAACAGGTCAGTGAAATTGAGTAATGGCTAAAGATGTGATAAAAAAGGAAACAAAAATATAAAAATACATCAATGAAGACATTTGTGAGTGCAGAGAAAATTTCAAGGGGCCTAAAGTATTTGTTTAGAAACTTATCTGAAGAAATAACAGCAGAAGATGATCCAGATTTGATACAATCATAGATTCCCACATCAGGGGAGTTCTAGAACATACAACATAGGAAACATGAGCATGACACGGAGGCAAACAGCAATCAAGTGGAATTCACAACAGCACCTCTAGCAAGAAGACACCCATGCAAATTCAGAGAGACAAAATACAATGAGACGACATCTTCATGGAAACAGTACAAGCCAGAAGGCACTGGAGCAGCACTTCTGAAGGTGTACAAGAGAAACAAAACAATCTCAGCCCCGGGGAAAATGTGTCAGGAGTGAAACCAACAGAAAGCTGTTGTCAGAAATGTTAAGTTCAAAAGAATCAGTCATCAAATCTATGAGGAGTATTGAGTAGGAACTCCCGAGACAAATTATATAAGATGTAAGTCAAGAGATGATGAATTATATAAGATATGTCATGAGCCAAAGGTAGTAAGGAACTGAACTGGTAAGTAACTGAATGTGTGTGTGGTTAATTTATATGAAACTTATCCCCCTGTTTTTACCTTCTTTACAAGATGATTGGCGGCTGGTGAGATGGCCCAATGGGTAGAGGCAATTGCTGCCATGTTTGACAACCAACATTTGATTCCTGGGACTCATGTGGAAAAGGAGAGAAATGACTCCCATGGTCAGTCTGTTCATCTCTATGATGCACCATGTTATACATGTTCATTTGCATATGTGTGTGCACATATGTGCATGCACACACACAAAATAAAGAAGTAGAAGATAATTGGCTAACATATAACTGGTATTTATTTGTGGCTGACAATATATGCAAAATTAAACGATATAGGAACAAGTCACATATAGGATAAGGGTATGGTTCATGCATGAAGTAGTCAAGAAGAAAGTTGCAGTTACAGATACTACAAAACAAAGAAGGAAGAAACACTGGAATCAAGCATGGAACAGACAAGTGAAATAATTTAGTAAACTAAAATTGTAGCTCAATCATACTGATGATCATGGTAAAAGTAAATGGTTTTTAAAAAATCTCAATTAAAAAGCAAGACTCATCAAACTGAATTAAAAAAGAATGAGAGCCAGTTATATGCTGCCTGAAAAAAAAAAGCATTTTGAATATGACATCATAAACAGACTAAAAACAAAAAAACCTGAAAACCTATACCATGCTAACACTAGTTAATAACTGGAAAAGTTGATTTCAAACAAAAAAATTATTAGTAGATGTAAATATTAATTTAATTGTAGTTAAAAGATCAATTATCAAGTGTTCGTAAGTCTCTCTAACATTCTGCACTGAGTAATAGAACTGCAGTAAAAAACTAATACAACAGAAAAATTATACAAATCAACGTTCTATAAATATCAACAACCATCTCTTAATAATTGCTAGAATGCATAGACAGAAAATCTACATATACAGAAAATTTAAATAACATTGGCAACTAATTGAACATAATTGACATTTATAGAATGCTCATGCAACAACAGCAGGAAACATTATCTCTGGTCTTTTTCATTTTTTCAAGTACTCATGGTAGAGTTACCAAGATAGGCCACATTATAGGCAGTAAATCAAATCTTGATAATATAGACACAAATCACATAATGTATATTATTGGTTCACAAAGGAATCAAATTAGAAATTAATGATAAGAAGATACCTAGAGAATCACCAACTAATTGGAAACTAAATAACACATCTCCGAATAACCTGTAGGTCAGACAGAAACCAGAAGGGAAATTAAAAAAGCATCTCAAACTAAATGAAAATACAACACACAAGTCCCTTGGGAGGCAGCTCAGGGAGCATTAGCAGGGAAGTTCCTGGCACTCGGTGGCTCCAGGAGAAAAGCAGAGAGGCTGCCCAGCACTGACAGTGGCTCCTCTGGAGCAAACCAGGAAAAGAACAGTAAACCAAACCTGGCTCAGGGAGAAGCAGGAGAGAAGGAAGCTAATAGGAGTCAATGGACGACGAGAATAAACACTAAGAGGAAAATCAAGCCCGGTGCTAGGTTTTGTGCAGTGAAATTAACAAACTTCCAAGTAAGCCATGGAAGGAAAGGGAGGGTAGTGGGTATGATACTAGAGAATGATGACACGAGATGGGAGAAGCGTGATAGAGTTAGAGACCCTATGTGTAGCAAGTATGTAGGATACTAGAGACTGATGACACGAGATGGGAGAAGCGTGATAGAGTTAGCGATCCTATGTATAGCAAGTATGTAGGATTACTACGGAAGGCTTAGGCCAATAAATATGACAAAGTGACTCCCTGAAATACACAACATACCAAAACCACTGGAAGAAATCCTTTACGTATGAAGAAAGTTGAATTTCTACATAGAATTGTTTATATAAAGCAAGTATAAATTAGATTGCCCTGGTAGAGAATTAATGTTGGGAAAAATTAAATATTAAATCAAAAGAAATATGGACTAGACACAAATGTTTCCAGATATGAAAAGTAGTGCATGAGTCTGTGTATGTATGTGTGTATGTATGCATGTGTGTATGTATGTGTGTATGTGTGTAGTGTGTATGTGTGTGTATGTAAGTGTGTGTGTGTATGTGTGTAGTGTGTATGTGTGTGTATGTAAGTGTGTGTATGTATGTGTGTAGTGTGTGTGTATGTGTATGTATGTGTGTATGTAAGTGTATGTGCGTATGTATGTGTGTGTATGTATTTATGTATGTAAGTGTGTGTGTGTGTATGTGTGTATGTGTTACTTGAAAACTGATTTTAGGATTCTGTCATTCCTCTGATACCAAAATCAGGCAAAAACAGAAGGAAAGGAAACTATAGGCAACATCCTTCATGAACTTTTATGCCAAATTTGCATCTAAGCTCTTGGCAAATTGAATCTAATGATCTATATAAATGATAATGTATCATGAACGAACTAGAAAATACAAGGCTAGTTTCACATTAAGCCCAACAACCACCACAACAAAACCAAATGAAGTTTACACCACAGTGGATTAATAAGAAACGATGTAAATCATCTTAATAGGTGCTGGGAAACATCTGGCAGAATACAGAGTTCTCCTTCTTACCTACCTAAAGCCCAAGGGAGACTTCCTCAGTCTGATCAAGGTGACAGTTTCATTACTTGTCAGTATGCACACACCACCCTATGCTTCCTCAGAAACCAAGTAAGGCTATCATCTCTTAACACTGCTATTCAACTAGTGCCTAAAGGACATCACAAATCACACTCAGAATAACTGGAATGAATGAAAGAAGCCAAGCACTGAATGAATCCTATATAGTTCATTCATAAAAAGTTTGTCATAAAAGAGAATTTATAGACAAACAGAAGATCAATGGTTCTCAAGGAATGTGATAGATGGGAGAGAGACTGTGAGGAGGGAATATTAAAGAAGGAACTATGAACTGTTTTGGCATGATTGATACCTTCTTTATTTTGATTGCAATGATCTCACTGGAACACGTTATGTATGCTACATTCTATCACATTGGTACAGCATAGGTCTGCTGCACTCATTATATTTCAGTTACACTTCATTAAACTATAAACAGTGACATGTCCCTTAGATCATCTGTAAAATTGGAATCACTGCCACAGTGATCCAAGTAAAGCCCACACAGGTCTATGTCTCAGGGTACACTTTATTTATAGGTAGACATTGCTGTTCTAACACGGACTAAAAATAATATCAGATGTGCACACATAAAGCTTTTTAGTGTACAGTAAGGGCTACCTAATAGATCTTGACAGAAACACAGTCAGCTACATGCCAATTCTACAATCTTACAAGACCGTAAGAAATGAGCTGTAGGCAACCTGGCATGAAAGACGGCCCCCGGACCCCAAAAGATGATTTGGGAGGGCTAGATTAATTCTCACCTTCAACTCAATCCTACAGAGAAAATGTCTCTCAAGCAACATAAAAATTGCAAGACTTTAGATGTCACTGTACATCTGAATTTATTCCATAGAAATTTTTCTCCCAATGTGCTAAATTCCTAGACTTTCTTGGAGCCATGAGCAGAATGAGAAAGTGCAGATGGTTGAAGCTCACAGTCATAAAGATTCAAGGCATGCAAACCTTAGACTCCGTTTGTGATGGAAATACAGTTGAGCTGAGAAGCCTCCCTATCCTAGGCACAGAGGGGAGTGTGAGGCTAACGCTGGTCTAGAGAGCGTTAGTATTTTAATATTACCATTGTCAGTTGACAATCCATTGGATGCCCCTACGTTACTCTGTGGTCTACTTTAGAAGTAGCAGTTTAAACCATTTCTACATGCTCAATAAATAGGGTCTATTTAGGTGTTACAAAGAAACAGTTCCCAACGGTGTTGTCCACAAAGGCTTCCCTCAATCTCCTGTGGCCGCTGTTGCTAGGATTGCAATTACAGGAAGGGTTCTGGGCAAAACAAGAAATGACACCATTCCCATGGACAGCAATTCTCCTGTCACTGGGGAGCCAGTCTGTTGTTGGCAGATCGCATGGATTTGTTTGTCAGGGGCTTGGCTCCTTCTGGAAACCCCCTGCAGGTTAATGGCACTCAACTGAGAGTGTACCCACCTCTCCCCTCCTTCCAGCAGACATTTTGACATCTTTCTAAAGTAGATGTCCCATAATGAAGAGGCTTCCAGGCTTCCACTAAGGGAAAGCAGGAGGAGAAAATGCCCAGGGCTGCCAGTTGCAGAATGCTCACATTCACACTCTGGTCGTAGCACTCACTGTAGATTTGGCACCACCTCTGTGCCAACATAAAGTTATTTGTAGAGGAGGTCTACGCATAGCACCTATTTTACTGGGCAAGGATTACATAGAGTTATTACTATAAGATGCTAAGAAAAAAAGTCTGGTTTGTAAACAGCATATGGCATCAATGCCTCCTGTTAACCCAGCTCTACAGTCCTACAGGGGAGCCTAGCCATCATATTGCTAAGCCACTTCCCTAGGGCAAGCACACAAGCAATAAAATGGAGAAGCAGTTCCTTCAATGATATAGAAGAATCTTCCAGAAAGGAGAACTGGACATGGCCAGCTTCTCAAATATCAGCACCCACTCCAGTCACAGCACAAAGGATCAAGTCCTTTCTGTATTCAATATATCCTATAACGGGTACCATGGACATTATCTTATTAGTTCCTATTACAGCGTCATGCAGAGGATATGAGACCTCGCATTTTTGAAACAAGGAAATGTAGACCAGAGAAGATTAAAGGCAAATTACTTGTCTCAGCCCTCGTGAGTGAGAAGAGCATTTCTGGATGGAAGTCCCTGGCTCTCAGCCCACGGGCTTCCTGCTATGTCGTGTGGCTTTTCAGTCCAAAAAGGAAGTGGTATTTTCTGAGCAAAGGCATTTAGGAGGAAAACAAATCTGTCAGGAGGCAGAACTTCCAGCAACATGCAGACTTTGAAGCCATTACGAGAAGGGTAGTATTAAATGCTGCTGAGCGGAACATGGAGGGATGGTCTCATTGTGGGCCCGTCCATGAGCAGCAGAATAACACTCTTGAAATGAAGTCACTTATTTCCTGGGGCTTCCTTGGCTAGACTTGGTACCAGAATTCAAACTAGGCTACTTGGTGCTAACGTCTTTGAAGAGAATATCCTTCAGAAAGCTTGGTGGAAATAATAATAATAATAATAATAATAATAATAATAATAATGATAATAATAATAACAACAACAACAATAACAACAACAACAACAACAATGCCCTGGTGGTATCATGGTTGCTTTCTCTAGAGGTGCTGTGGCATCAATACCCTGAGAGAGGTTCCCTACTTCTCAGATAGAAGAGAAAGGGTCTCTAGTAGAATCCCTAAATGAGTCTAATTTCATATACATTTAAACAAATTAATGATTAAAAAGTGCAAAGAATTGAGAAGCAAGAGAAAGTTTTATTTCATAATACTAACAAATTTATGTCTACCAGATAACTCTCAGGAAAGGAGGAAAATGAAATTGAATTGCATAATAAGTAGCAATTCTCTAAACGTTTAGTAGACTAAACCAAACTTGAATCTCTTGTTACCAAAAAATGTTCATCTGTTAGATACTGTAAAGGGCTGAAATCCCCAAACTACAAAAACACTTGAAAAAATTCCACCACTGGCAAATTTTTCTTCAGAAGATGAGCAAGACAGACAGGGATTTGCCTTGCTGTTGTTTTCTGAGATAGGCTCCTGTTATGCAGCTGAAAAGCTCTATGTTGCCCAGGTGGGCCTTGGGCTTCCACCCAAGTCTCAGCCTTCTGGAAGCTGAGACTGCAAGTGTGAGCCACCATCCCTGACACAGAGTATTTATAAAAGAAGAAATCGGTGTGACCACTTAAGATTTGAAAAGTTTCGGGGCTGGAGAGATGGCTCAGCGGGTAAGAGCACAGACTGTTCTTCTAAAGGTCCTGAGTTCAAATCTCAGCAACCACATGGTGGCTCACAACCATCCGTAATGAGATCTGACGCCCTCTTCTGGTGTGTCTGAAGATAGCTACAGTGTACTTACATATAATAATAAATAAATATTTAGAAAAAAAAAAGATTTGAAAAGTTTCATACCAGATCAAGCCAGTCTGTACAGATATCACTAGCAAATATTTTTGTGGTAACTGTTTTACAAAGATTTGAAGAATGGATCAACAAGATGTATAGTGAAATACTCATTGACAAGAAAAATCACGCATTCCACAGGTTGGGGAAAAAGTAAGAAACTCTTAAAAGTAGAAGTAAGTCTATATAATTAATTGCATCAGTTTGTATATTTGTAGTCAAGGCAATACACCACATGAAATTGATTTTCAAGTCACTAAATTATAATATTGCCATGTTGAGCACTTTCATGTGTTCAAGAGTTTGACAATTAAATTGTGTTACTGAGAATTTCCTTGGAAAATTCTAAGTTCTTTAAAGAGCACGGTCTTTGGTGGAAAACCATGAATGACGCAAGATCCATGGTGCCACCCTGCTGATGTCACGGAGACATGCTGGTGGTGATGCTTAAACGCTATGGAATAATTTTATCATTGCTTTCCCATGGAGATTTTTGAAGATGGTTAAATGTATTAGAACATTAGAGCTTTATACAACATAGTTTTCAGCAGACAGAGCCTAGTTTAGCATGCACACAGTCTTCCATAAGAGGAGAAAGCATAGATCACAATACCATAGACGTTATTGTCCAAAGCAAATGTGGTGCTTGATAGCTGCTTCCCATTCAGAATGTATGTAAGAGGGGAAATGCCAATCAAAAGTAATGCTTCCTACGGACCATGTTTCGAAACCACTCTTTGTTGACTTGGATGTAAAATGTTTGGCTTTATTTGAACAATTAAAAACTAGAAATACAATTGGTTTTTGATATTAGAAGTTAAGAGGCCCAAGAACATGGCATCATGGGGGTTTCCCTTTGAGAAATTAACTTTGAAGTGTTCGTTATTTCATAAACAGAGAATTGCACCCTAGGTTTTAAATATTTAAAACCGATTTCAAAACTACTCTAGTTTATTGTTTGCAGTGACCTCTGACGTATGCTTTCGGATTCCTGCTAGGAATTGAGTTCAAATATCAAGGCACAACTTAATTACACTGACTTGTGAAGCATCTTTAAGATTGAAATCCTAAAATGTACACACCAGAGAATTTACAATCACACAAACTCATATGAAAAAAGTTCCATTTTTTTCTCTTGCCCAGCAAGTCTCAGCCAGAACTCTCTCTCTCTAAGCCAGGCAATGGCTGCAGACTGCAGACTGGACTTGGAGCAGGCTGTCTTGGCTTACTCTTTGGAAGCTGACTTTTCAATAGGAAAAGACAGAATAGAAGGAAAACACAGAGACTTTGGTTTTACACAGTCACAGGTGCCTGCTACAGAGACACACGCAGTCCCCTGGGGTGGAACAGGAGGAAGAAGGAAGCATTTGGTTGCATGAGGACAGACTCTCTGGAAACACAGATTCTGAGTGGAACTAACAAGAGGGAGTTCATCTGTGACAGGAAGACCAGGAGGAGGCAATTCCTGACAGGGATGTGAATCCCAAAAAGGCCTAAACAAGCTTAGCATGCTTCAGGGTTGAGAGGAAGTCTGTATGCATGCAGCCTGGTAAGACGGGGTTCAGCGAAGAGATGTGAGCTTCAACAGAGCACCTTCCTTCCCATTACTGAGCCGATACGTACTATCTCGTATGCTTATTAACTTTTTGCTGGGATGGTCATTCATTTGTAAGGTCCCGAAGAAAATAGCTGTAAGTTATTTATAATTTATTCCAGTTGTTAGAGGATATATAGCTACAAACGTGATATTGATGTGAGTGTACATTTACATGCATATAAACATATCTTGTATAGAAAATATTTACATATGTAACATGTAAGGTCACACGCACAAGCAGATGCACACATAGAGATTTTTTAAACATATGTTGAAGATTTATACTGGCAAACTAGTGCCTTGGAAATTGTGGTACATAATGAAAGGGAACATGAGTGATTTGCAAGAACTACCTGCTGCGGAGGCCACGTTAGTCACAGGCACGGAGGAGCGTCTCCCCAGAGGGAGGGGCCCAGTATGTCAAGGACACCAGCAGTTACTAACAAAAGACACACAAATAACATGCACAGTTAAATCCTGAAAGCTGCAGACTGGGAAAATGCCAGCATTAGAGACAGAGTCAATAACAACAATGAAGGCTGATGGAGTTAAGTGGATTGGTGTCACTTACGGAACATGATCTAAATAGAAACCCAACCCACTGGGTGAGAACGCAGAAAAGGTGTTTTGTTTGAGGAGAATCTAAGCTTACTAAAATAAACCAGAACACTAAACAGAAAAATGTCATTAGTGGGGGAAAAAGCATCATTAGGGAAGGCTTCTAACAAAGCAAATTGGAATAATATGAAAATAACAACATATGAAACCTGAGCTTAATAATCCATTTTGCTTCCTTGCTGAGAGATGTAGAAATGACTTGTCAGAGCAGAGTGTGGTGTCCCCTTTCCTCATTATCTCTTGGGGGTAAAATCTGTTGGAGTGATGTAATGAGACTACGGACATTGTCTCTCTGTGTGGCTGGCACTGTGCTAGGATGTGCAGGGATGTAATGAGACTACGGAGATTGTCTCTGTGTGGCTGGCACTGTGCTAGGATGTATTTTTGCTTGTAAAGAGCAAAACCAAGTGAAGAGAAGAGACTTGATGTTAATGCCACGTGGCATGTGGAGAGGTTTCGTTTTACAGAATCCTATCAACAGAAAAAATAATGAGAACAAATTGACTACAATCCAGGTCAAACCCTATGGTAAGAGCAAAATTGCCTGGAGGTGAATAGGAAACAGCATGGTTAAAGCGGGGGGGGGGGGGGGGGGGGCAGAATTATCAGGGTAGGCTACTCAATGGAACTTATGGTGTCCTCAGAGGTACGGTAGAGTTCAAATATGGAGAGAGGGAGGGAAAGGTATTTTTGAATAAGTAACAGCTGATTAAGAGTAGGTGAATCTGACCCAAGTTCGAGCCTGCCTAACTAGCAGGTGAGAGAACAGACAACAAGCCACACGTGTGACATTGCCAGGTTTCCATCTGGAACACATATCATCAGGATGTTCTTTACATAGTAGTTCCTGAGAGATACAAAGAAGGTACTTAAAAAAAAAATTCTTTCTTATATAACTAGCAAAATCTTTTAATGATGCATAAGTTTTGGAAGAATTAGAAGACCTCTAATGAGAGTATAGGTAGAAAAAAGTCCTTGTGGAGGTAATTTGGGGGATTCCTCAGGATGAACTGAGATAACCGCATCTTCAGTTGACCTGAAATTGATCTTAAAGAAACAGTTCAAATGGGAAACAAAAGGCCAAATGTACTAATTGTGGTTACTCAGACTATTTGCAAACTTGAAGAGCTCCAAGACAGAGGAGTAAGGTGAATGGGAAGAGACAAATGTGAGCATTTACAATGGAGATTAGAAGGCTTAAGGGGATCATAAAGAGCCACTATTGGTGTACATGTAAACAGCCTGAACTTATAGGCAATTATAGGCAATTAGGCAATAACAAAACTGAAAGTGTACATTCCTCTGGGTTAGATCCAGCAGCTTCAATAAGTTTTTGGGATGGATGATCCTCACTGTCAGTTTGACTGCGTTTAGAATCACCCTGGAGATTGGTGACGCTGTGAGGGATGAGGGAGGGAGAGGGTACATCCTGACTGTGGGTGGCAGCAGTAACAGTTCCCGTGCTTCCACTTCCTTTCTGTCATGTGTGAGCTGTTTCCGCCAAGACTTTTCCCCCTGCCGTGATGGATGGGTTCTATCCTCTAGGAGGCAAACTGAATCTTGTATCACTTTAAGTTGTCCTGTCAGTGTGTGATCATGACAGCGCGACAGACACCTGGACCCAGGGATTAGGCTGCTGCCATGACCAGCATTGCTGTTGTAAGGCCACTGGAACCGGTCTGCAGGAGGAGTTTTGAAGGCTTTGGAAGTTAGCAAAGCCGCTGAATACTGAAAGCAGAGCTTAATGTGCAATTCTGGCAGGAGCTCAACAGATGAGGAGGATGAGGCTGCGCACAAAACATGCGGACAGTGAAGGCAGTGCAGACAATCGATGCTCAGGAAACTTCATGTGGGAGTGTAGGCAATGGACCTTTCGTGTTACATTCTGTCAAAGGAACTGTCTATCATGTCCACATCCAGAACTTTGTGGGAGGCTGAACTGAAGAGTGACAGACTAATTAATCTGGCAGAAGTAATTTCAAAACAGCATTAGCATTGAGGCTGTGGCATGGTTATCGCTGGCTGCTGTCAGCCAGGTGAATAGGGAGCAAAAAGCAGAGCCAAAAGCATTTGAAAAACATGAAGTCTGGCCAGAAAAAAAAAAAAAAAAAAAAAAAGGTTAGTGACCATTGTTGACAAGGTTTTTTTGAAGTTGTTAAAGAGAAGAGTTTTATGAAAATGAAGCTAATAATTTTGTGCTGGGGCAAGAGGGAACATTTATAGCATTCATGTCTCATGGTATAAAATTCTAAATCCATTTGAAAGAATTTCTCTTAAGACAACAGAGCCAAGGGAGTATCCTGTTCTTGAAGGAATGGTTGGGAAAGTGTTTCTAATGTTCAGCTGTGGAGATACTCAGATGGTCCAAGGTGGACTAGATACTGCTTGATCTGATAGTGGTATCATTCCCATGGAATTGTCTTTTATAAGCATGCAGAATACAAGTGGTATAGGCTCATGAATTTATCTGGTTAGATCTTAAAAAGGATGCCTGGGAATCCAGTCAGTGTCCAGCAGGCTCAACTTCTTAGCCTGCAGGAAACACTCAAGAGGACTAAACATGAAGCTCAATGGGTAGTACAGTCTTAGCTGCAGTGGAGACTCGGGGAAGCTCAACACTCAAGGAATGTGCAATTACCAATACAGAAAGTAGGGTCCATCAGTTGAACCAGCCAAAGAGAGAGGCTGTATGGGCTACAAACAGCGAGGCTGGAGAAGTGGGACTCCCTTAGTCTCTTGTAGCTCACATCAGGACAGCATAATAAGCCCTGGTGCTAGAGATGGAGCTACAGGATTCATTGATTTGTTAGGTTATGATTCGGCTTGGGTTGGGTCCTTCCTGGCCATTATTTTATTCACATTTGGACTATGTGCACTCTGTGCCTTATAAGAAGTATTCACAAGTACAAGCCTACCTTAGTTTCAAGAGATATGGAACATGGGGTTTTGAACAATGCTTGGAGTTGTGAAAGACTGGGAACTCCTGGATGTGGGCATGAGTATCTTGAGAGGCCCGAGGTTAGCCCACTATGGTTAAAAGTGATGTGCTTTGCTGTCAAGTTCATAAGGTGTAGACTTGTGATAGTTTTTATTCATGTCATTTGAGTGGATGCGGAATCACCTAGAAGGCTGTTAAGGCATGCCTCTTAGTATGTCTGTGGGAGACTTTCCAGACATGTTTAAATGAGGAGCAAGACTCACTCTGAACATCCCATGGCCTATAATGGGCACTATGTATAAAAGAAATGGAAGAAAAGTCAGCTAAGAACTAGCCTGCTTATCTTTGCTTCCTCCTGCCATGATGTGTGCTGCTTCATCGATCCCTCCCTGCCACGGTAGACTAAGCCTTCTGAGACCATGAGCCATAATGTTTCTTTTTGCTCTTTAACATTTTCTGTAAGATATTTGGTATCAGTGACTAATACAATGCTGGGTATTGAAAGTATACAAGGCTTTTGTCAATTCTAAGATACATTCAATTTTTATTTTATTTTTTAAAAAATAAATATTGTCCATAATATACCTGATTATTTCAAGGATCAATTATATTATGGACAACCTACTTATTTTAAAACAAGAAAATTTTAAGTTATCTTAGGATTAGTCTGCTTTCTAATAAGGAATTTGAGAATCAGAGAGTTAAAAATTGAGTCTTTAGTAGCCCTAAGGTCATGTGTCTAATCAGTAAAAATTGTTCCATTAGACTACTGGCAAGAACTTCACAAAGCTAAAATGCAGTCATCTTGTTTATGCAGAAATACCTCTTTCTTTAGGCACAGACTGCCATTTCAGGAAGGTATACCACGAGGGTCTGGAGAAACAATGGAGGGCCTATTATTCTGAGGATAACATTATTTCTGGTAAGCCTTGGAGAAAAGAGGTGGAAGGAGTGAGGATGATTTGTTGGTACTCTGCCCTAGTTTGTGTGCAAGAATAAATAAAAATAACACATGTTCAAATATAAAACACAATGTGACTGCTCAAAGGAAGGTGTGGATCGGAAGATCTGTTGCTCTAATGGATTGCCACCTGTGGAGTGGGTCAAGCAGGGAGGGGAGCATTACTATGTTACAGCAGGAGCAGTCACAGTTCTAATTTCTAAAAGCTAGGTGGACGTCTATGAGTTTCGCAATAGTCAGGTAGTTAACCAATGTAAATATTTAGAATGAGTTACATAAGGATACGAGATCATCGCAAGTAAATGAGCATTGCACATGTACACTGACTCTTTAGAAAAGGAGGCTGGCTGTTCAAGGGGATGTCGTGGCATTGCGACCATGGCTGTGCTCAGTGATCATTATTCAGAGGGCACCCATCATATCTGTTCAATTATTTATCACGTATAATAGTAGGTCTATAGATTTCTGGCAAGTGCAAGTCTTGAACTTGTATTTCATTTTGAGTTTTGGTTGCTGAATATTTGATCCTGGAACAATGGCTCAGGGGTTATTGGTTCTTCCTGCATCTTGGTTTCACTATGCCCACTATTGGCTCAAAAAAGCTTTGCCTAATCCAGCATGTTTGGGTCTCTCTCTATCTTCTCAAGGGCTTTACTTTTTACCTCTGCCTCTGTGTTCTCTGTTGATATCTTGTGTGTGTATGTGTGTGTGTGTGTGTGTGTGTGTGTGTGTGTGTGTGTGTGTATTTCATCTGAATCCTATCAGGTCTTCCCTTTTTCTTAATTTCACAGCTGCCTGGCTTTTAGACAAGTGTCTTTAAGAGTTATGTGCTTGGGCTGGAGAGGTGGCTCAGTGGGTAAGAGCACTGACTGCTCTTCTGAAGTCGTGAGTTCAAGTCCCAGCAACCACATGGTGGCTCACAACCACCCATAATGACATCTGACGCCCTCTTCTGGTGTGTCTGAAGTCAGCTGCTGTGTACTTAAGTATAACAATAAATAAATCTTAAAAAAAAAAAAAAAGAGTTGTATGCTTAAGGAGTTCTGAGTTTACTTCTCATTATTCTCATTCCCCCCCCCCCCCTTTTTTTTTTTAAAAAAAAAAGCTATTATAAATAATTGGTCCAAAGTTCATCAAGAAGCAGAGAGGAAGAAGAATGTATCATATGGTTTTCAGGAGATGTTTCCACTCACCTGTCTTCTGTGATCACTTCTGTCTTGTCACAGGGCCTCTCTGGGTCCCATCTCCCTTGATATTTCTGACATGGTTCAACCTTCAGCCCACCACCCTGGCTTCCATCCCCATAATTCAACAGTCACCAAGGACTTTAGAACCACCTCCTGCAATCAATGTTTTGTTTGTTTGGAATTTGGCCCATCACATGGATGAGAAAAAAAAGTCCATTCTGCTAGCTGCCACATAGTGGAAGGTTGTGACTCACCTTCTGCAATCCTGCATACGTCGCTTCCTGGATGCCTGCTTCTTCTCGACCCCCTTCACAGGCTGTCGATTTCGGAAGCTTTAACTGTAAGACTTTCGGAGTCGCCTCGCCTCCTTCAGCTGCCTGCTCTTCCTCTACAGTGTATAGGCAATTTCATCACATCCACAGCACCCATATTCTTACTCCAATCAACGCATGCCTTTATACCTGACTGCTTCAGCCTCCCTTGGACCTACTTCCAGAGCCACATATCTTTTGCCCTCTTAATATCACAATTTAGACTTCCCGCAGAGGGCCAAGCCTTAGCTGCACAAATCTAAATGTGTGATTTTCCTTTGATTTTCTTCTTTCCATGTTTCTCATTTCATGAAATGCCATCGCCTACCCAGCTGCTTGAGTCACAAATCTAGGATTCGTCTTGGTTCCAGTCTTTCTGATTTCCTTTTCTTGTAATCCATCACGGAAGTCCTCTCTCTCCTTCAAAGATGTCTCTCAAGTTCATTCTCATCTCTTCAACTCACAATGCTACCCTCTCCAGGTCACAACTGTTCTCAGCTCTTCCTGAACACACACAGCCTCTTAGCTGGGCCCAGCGCCCTCTCTCCTCTACCTTGAATCCTCTCTCCTTTCTATATTTAAGTCTATCACAGAATCTATTTATGATGAAATGGATGAACAAACAAACCATTTTCAATGTACCTTAGAGTTAAGTCCAGGTTCTTTGCCAGGACCACAGGGCTTCTGTCAATCCCTTTAAACTTTGCTCCTAAATGTCCCTACCTCCCCCACCAAACTGGCTCTCTAGGACTTCTTCAAGGATGTGGAGCTTTCTCAACTTTGGTGCCCTCTCATGTTCTTTCCTTCCATTCCCTCTAGAGCTGGCTCTCTTCTCATTCATTAAGTCACAGCCTAGGACTTTTCTCAATGGAGAAACCCTGCCTGACCATGAGGAGGTATATGTGGTTTCTTTACTCTGTGTTCTATTAGTGCAACATTGGATCATTTTCATCATAGGGACTATTTCCAGCTATTTGTTATCTGTTTCTACTACCAGGCTAAGGTCTCCATAAGGGGAGTATTAACTTGAGTTCTTCCTAGTGGATAGTTGAACAAATGTAGGCGTGATATAGGGAAGGTAGAGGGAAAGGCTTCTGTGCCATTATGAAACTAGGGGCTAGGGATATAACTGAGCTCGTTGAGTGTTTCCTTAGTGTGATGGGGAACAATGATCATCAACTTGCCAGGATCTAGAATCACTATGGAAACAAGTCCCTGGAAATGTACATAAAGGATTCTCTACATAGGGTTAACTGAGATTGGATGACCCACTTGAAATAATGGAGTGTCATCTATAGGCTCAGTGACCATAAGAGAGCAAAGTGAGCACCAGCATCCATGGTGCTGTGCTTCCTGCCTGCAGATGCAATTTGACTAGCCATGCCCTGCTCTAGCCACCAACGTTTCCCTGCTGTGAAACTCCTGGGTTTGATCTCTTTAAAATTGGGTTTGGTGGTATATTCTTGGAATCCTAACACACAACAGGTAAAAAGCAAAGGAAACAGAAATTCAAGGCCATTGTTGACTACATTCAGAGTTCTAGGACAGCCTGGGCTGCATGAGACTCAAGAAAAACAAAATGCCTAACTCAAGCAGGAATCACTAAAGTTGAGGGAATATAGTATTAATGTAAAAGCCCAATTTGTTGAGACTTGGATAGCTGGGTCAGTGGATCAAGTGCCTGCCAGTGAGCATGAGGGCTGCCTCTCAGATATACGCATCCACATGCAAAACTGAGCTTGTAATTGGGGATGGGGCCTATAAAGCCAGCAAGCAGGAGGCAGAGACAGAGGATAAGACAGGTAAGGGGGCAGCAGCCACAATCCATGATCTCCACAGTCAGTGAGAAACCCTGCCTCAGTTCATAAAGTGAAGAGCAACTGACAAAGAAACATATTCCTAATTCCTGGCCTATCACACACATGCACACATATGTGTGTACCTATACACATTCATGCAAGCACACATTCAAAATATGCATACACAGGTGCATGCAAACCATATACATATACGAAAACTATTTCTAGGGAGAACAGAACTTGTTTTAATGTTTCCTGAATATTGTGTCTTTGTTTTATATACACACTTAAAAATCCTGCTGTTTTTCATTAAGAGCTATTGAGTTCTTTGAAAATCTTGCTTTTCATTCCAGGTATAACATGCATGATCCTACTTAGATATATACTAAGTAAATCTTTTCCTGGTGCTTTTTTCCTGCATCTTCAGCAGCCCCATAAAAAAGTAAAAATAGAAAAAGCATGGTCCAAGGATGCTGAGGTGAGAGATCCCTTACCGTGATCACTGTTACGTTGGTGCCAAAGAGGCTAAGGCAGAATTGGACACAGCTCTGCAGGCATTCCTGCTACTGCACACTGGTCATTATAAATAATTCACATAAAGAAGACGAAACACAAATAATAAGAGAAAATAATGTGACGCACGGTATGTTTTTGAATTACTGCAGGAAAGAAGTTCATTTGCAGCTAAAACACAATCCTACTTCACCTCTTTGACATGTACTTGGCTGCAAGCGCCGGTAACTGTTTCCAAGAAGCTGATGTATAAATTCTTAGAGCAACCTGCTGTGGGCACTCAGGCCTAAAACCCGATAAAAGATACCCGTGGGCCTTCAGGGAAGGCGCATTCCAATTTCTTTTCTTTTCTTTCTTTTTTTTCTTTTTCTTTTTTTTTTTGCAAAGGAAAGGAGAAAATGGTTTATATGGTTCTGACAAAAAAGAGACAGTGCAAAAAGGTAAGACCAAACAAACAAACAAAACACCCCACAGGCGCAGGATTCTTTTCCTTAGCACACAAGGGTTGAATACAAATCGTGCTGGATTTTCATTTTCTTCATCATGACAAATACTTAGAGAAAGCAGGAGGAAGAAGGAAGGTTCACTCTGTCTCACAGTATGAGTGGTGTCCAGTCATGGTGAGCTGGTTGCCTTTACTTTGGATTTGAGGTGAGAGTGGTGTAGAGGATGAGAGGACTTCTTCCTGGTAAGCAGGAAGTAGAGAAAAACATACTGGGAAGGGGACAAGGACAGGATACCCTTTGCAAAGGCCTATCTTCTAGGGACCTACTTTCTTCTACAGGGCTGTGGTGGTGAGAATGAGAAATGCTGCCCCAGTAGTTCATGTATTTGAGCACTAGGTCCCAGGGTTACGCAATTTATAGGAGGTGGAGCCTACCAAAGGAAGCAAGTCACTACGGGCAAGCTTTGAGAGTGTATATCCCTACTTCCAATTCTCCATTTTGTCCTGTGTGGATGGATGGACAAGTATTATAAAGATAGGATGAGATAGACCTAACTGGGCATCATATCATAACAACAACAACAACAACAACAACAACAACAACAAAAATAACGGGAATTTAAACAGACACAAGGCAGACGTAAGGAGATTGATTACAGATGCAAGAAATGAGCATGGCTCATTAATTTGATCCCTATCTCAGAGGCTTTGTGGAACAGTAACGGTCTTTCCCTGTGTATTAGATCTAGATAATGCTTACAGTGAATGCATGAAAAAAGTGTAGCTTCCTCTTGGTCATCCAGCCTTTGCATTAAGCAACCAAGGCTAACATTGTCTCTTTAGGTCTGGTCAATCAGAGAAAGATATAAAATGCCTGGCTTGCCCTTCATCTGGCACCAGAAAGAAGCAAGAACTCCTGGGAATTTCTCTAACGGTCACCAAAATTTACAGGAAGTGTCAAGACATTGCTCTATAGGACTTCCTCAGCCCCTCTCCAGATGTCCTCATGAAATGAAAGGGTGATACATCTAATAGAGAGCAGTAGCCATGGACCTGGGCTACTTGGTACCCTGGGTCTCAATGGGCCAGCCACCACGTGACTAAGAAGATGAGAAAGCCCAGGCACAGCCACTGCCACAGACATCTCATCAAACCTACCAACCTCATGGGAGATTATTAAAGGGCATGTGCCTTTGCTCTGGGGAGTTTCCCACGGAGCCATTGAAGGTCATCAAGGACAAATCCAACTCCATCAAGAAAAAGAATGTCAATATATCACTCATCCAAAGAAGACACACACTAATCACACCACTCCAGTTGTCATGAGGTGAAGTGTAGCTGAGAATCTACTCACACCCTCCATACGTGTATGTGTGTGTGTGTGTGTGTGTGTGAGTGTGTGTGTGTGTGTGTGTGTGTGTGTGTGTGTGTATGTGTGTGTGTATCTGGGTCTCTTCTCATGAGTCCTGGCATTGGCTGCTTGGAGTATCACACTGAGACATGAGGATGCATCCCATCTCAGTGGCAAAGAGGCCCTCTGACAAATTAACAGAGTCTGCTAGGAGCACAGGAATAATGGGAGATACTCCCACTTTGAGGCAGCTCATTAATGTTTAAATGACATGCCGCCTCTCAAATGTCTCTGAAAATGATTGAAGTACTGAGTGTGAGCTATTCCTATCAGAATTCCTCTCTAGCTCTGTCTTATGATTTGATGAGCACTGAGCTGGAGCTGTCATCTGCACTCACGGTGGAGACCCCACTGAAGTAGGAATAACTAATTCTTACATCATATTTCCATTATTGTTGCTCCAAATCATGCTTTTGGGTTCCCATTTTCATGAGAAGAATCATAGCCTTCCCTACTGTTCCCACCTAATCACATGATCCTGCACCAAGCCACTTAGAGTGGAGCCCATCACATGCAAATTGTATGCACTAGCAGCTCCCTTCTGAGCACGAGTGTAATAAATGAAAGGGTTTTGTCAAGGAATTTTTGTGTAGGAGAAAATGTACACTTCCGGTTCTTCCTATTTTAATTTCCATGAAGTCCCTACTTCTCTTTACGTATACATATGCAAGGCTGGGATGTATACTCAGTGGCAGAGTTCTTAGCCTGCAAGAGGCTCCGGGTTCTAAAAATATCCCTAGCACCAAATGAAAAGGAAAGAAATCAGATTTGATTGTCACAAAAAATAATCATAAGAGCAAACAAGGCCAGTGACGTGAGATCTTAGCAATGTCCTCAGTTATCTTTTAAAGAAAAGACCAAGCATTATCTACTTTCCTTACCTCTGTGTGAACTGAGACTATGGCATAGGGAGTGTTTCGGTTACTATTTATGTTTCCGGTTGTGCATGTTCACATTTAAACTCCGGCATGGCTTTCACATTTAAACCCCACACATGCCACTGCAAAGTTCAAGGCCCCGAAGCTGGCAAGCATCCTTCTTGCTCTTGTACTTGGTCCTTCAAAGCCTCAAGAGATTAGAGTTCCTTAGAGTAATTCTCCCACATCACTCACACAGTTACAGGTGTGATTAACTCGGCAGGGGCTCTCTGGATCCATCAGAGAGTAAATGCACAAACAAGAGACACCATCACCACCAGAAAGATTATCCTAATTACAGGCACACTGTGCTCCTGGGTACTGTGTTGCTATGTTGCTTTATTTCCTGAAGGTAATTAACTGGATGCCAGTTGTTTTAGCATCGGGAGTATTAGCGTCTTCCGTTGTTGATTTGGGGTTGGGATTCTCTTTAAATAACCAAATAACAGAGCTTTAAGGGAGCTGAGCATCCTCTTTTGATAGGGGGCCTAGTGGGGCTCTGGAATTCTGTGTGACTTGCTAATCACAGGGCTTTTTCCTGGGGGAGATGTGAGCAAATGTCTACTTAGTCTAGATCGGGCAACTAATAAGCCTAGCTTTGTGAACGGATGGTTTACACTTAGTTAAAGCATAGAGGTGAGGCATAGTGTATAGGAAGTGGGTGATCCCAAAGCATCACCAAAGCAACCCATCCCACCATGGATTATGGCTTCCTCCCAGCTGCGTACATAGAGTTCTCTTCCCTCCACATCTTCTTTGTTTGCTTCAGCACTTCACAAATTCAATCCATATGCCCATCGAAGTCACCCAGATCCGGAGTCTCTCCTTCCTCTTAAAAACCATCTTCCTAGTGCAATTTATTGAAGCCACCAAAGCCCTATGCCAATCCCGAGGCCCCTGCTGAATCAAGTCCTTTCTTAGCTCTCTGCGCCATACCTTCCTGAACTACTCAGTGAACTGGGTACCACGCGTCACCCCTCATGCTCATCTCCTTCACTATAATGTTTAGCTCACTTTCTCCCTCCTCGCTGTTATCATCTTGTCCTGGGTTCCAAGTCTTCAGACCTCAGGAGGCTCCACTCAGCACAGATCTACTGGGTATGCTCTTTTTCCTTAGCATTCTTAGCTTTAATGAATAGCAAGCACACACCTCCACCTCATCCTCCATTTCCCACCTTTTCTGTTATTTCACAGGTTAGTGTGCAGGAATGCATCCATAAGTCTTTTTCTTGTAATTTTCCCATCCAAGTACTAACCAGGCCTGACTCTGCTTAGGTTCTGAGATCAGATAAGATCAGGCACATTCAGAGTGGTAGAGCCATAGACAACTTCTTATAATTCATCCCGGACGTGGGCCCAATTCTTTTTGGGTAGACAGTTTGGCCTCAGTCCTGGGCCTGATTGTTCACAGTAGGACAATTTAAACTTTACGGGTTGCTTACAATGCTGTGTCCTGGGCATTACTTTCAGAGACTGAAACTTGCTCTCTGGTTCTGCAGGTCATTCCTGGCAGATCCCTGTATTCCCTTGGTGGACCACATTCATGAAAGATGCACACCAACCACCCCAAAGACAAAGGCAAACAACAGCAAGTGACTTGCCTTCTGAGAAGACAACTCCGCCTCTGCCGCAGGTCTCTTACCTACAGCAAGGACAATGCAAGGCGGAGCTACAGAGGGACTGCATCTACGTAGCCATGAGGAAACCATTATCTATGCTAGGGTGGGGCATTTTAGTGATTGTGGATGCTTAGAGTGACTCTCTTTCCTGTAAATAACTCCAACGAACCCAGTGGTTCATTTTTCATTGATTGTTATGATGTTTGTTGTTGGCCTCCTATCTGAGGTGAGCAAATGCTCATCGATTCCCTAGTAAAGGTGACTACTTCTTACAACTTGCCCACCGTTGGTCGATGGCAGCACAGGAGTCCAGATCTTATACCCAGGGCCAGCAGAACTCTGCCTTTCTTTTATTCGGTGCTGCATTCATGCCTTTTTTGAGCTTCTAGGCTTTGTCCATCTTGACTGGCTGGCCAGGGCCTTGCAACACTGAGATCCTCTATATATTCTGTAGACTCGCTCTCTGATCTGCCCCTATCCTGGCCAGATGAAACCATCTTTCCCTTCTATTATTTTTCTAAATTGCCTTTTTCCTACCCATGACTAGGCAGTATTTTCACACAGCTGGGGATGAACAGATTCAAAAAGATGCTCTCAAATTCATGGTTTCCAAAAGAGGCCACGAAGTCTTGCAAATATAAAACGAGCATTTTGAGTGATTGCACGGCTCACGGAAACGTCTCTGGCTAGAACCTCATCAGTGACGATTCACTCTGGGCAAGGGCTCCCCTGCGGCGACTTTAGTCAGCTCACATTAGGGCACTGAGGCCTATTTTTCCTGCTGAGATGGAATAAATGGCTAGTACGCATTAACTGATGGAGGTCACAAGCATCCAAGCCACTGAAGTGAGGGGATATTTCTTTAAAGATGCCCTCGTGCTTCGAAAGACTGAGTGGACTTGAAGCCTCTGCTACTTCCCCCCTCCTCCCCACCCCTTTGAGGAGACAGTCTTCTTTTGTTCTGTAGACAGGAACTTTCAGAAGGAAAGTCTCAAGGTCAAAATTGTATCTTTTATGAAAAAAGAAAATGCCCTGGATGAGGGGGAAGACAGTGTATCATATACCCCCATGTACCTCAGTGATGTTCTTCTTACTGCCTGAGACATCTTTTTTTAAGGTAAAAGTGGATTTGATGAGTATATACCCCGTGCTTTAGTTTTCTAGGGCTGCCGCAAGGAACTAACGCTAAGCCTGCACAGCGTATCAACAACACAAGGTTACTTTTCACATCAGTGGGGACAGGAAAGTTCAAGGCACTGCCAAATTCAGTGTCTGCTACGACCTTCTTAATGC
Organism: Montemys delectorum; assembly: GCA_019843815.1. Lineage (NCBI taxonomy): Eukaryota > Metazoa > Chordata > Mammalia > Rodentia > Muridae > Montemys > Montemys delectorum. Next base: position 30,182 of record JADRCD010235007.1, read on the forward strand.
TCCGTGGTCGCCTCTTCTCATTGCACCCTTACAGGGAGCCTCCTAGATCTGTTTTATAGCGACATAAATCCCAGTCATGAGGTCTCTGGCTTCATGTCATAGCCAGCTAATAGCCCCACTTCCAAATTATCTTAGTGACTAGAATTTCAACCTGGGTTTTCCCAAGACACGTACATTTCGATCATGGCATACGATTTAAATTTGTATCTGCAACCACCTCTCAGGTACTTTTTGGCTCAGGTACTTTTACTAAAATCAGGTACAATTATAGAATTGTGTTGTAATTAAGACAATAAGAGTAGGGCATCCAACAAGCTTCCTTAGCCATGCCTAGGCCCTAAGGGGTACCTCAAGGACTCAGTGTTTCCAAAGATCTAAAGCAGGTCCAGGAATGAACAGGAGTGTCAACACAAGTCAACTGTGAGAGATACTTTTGAGTTGTAAGTGTGCACTGAAGACACACTTGTTACCTTCACATGGCTCGTAGAGGACAAGAGTAGTTACTGTTCATGGATTGGGAGAAATCGGGACAAGGGACAAGGACATTTTTTATAGAGGCCAAGTTCTCTCTTTTTATCCATTTCATAGAAAAACTTCCACAATCCTGATTTTTCCTTCCCAACTCCTTCCTCCAATGCTCTTTACTGAGAGTAAAGAAAACATGCGTGGCTCCCCCTACATTACCAATCCTGGACACTGCAACAATCCCATGACATTAACCTTGACATCTCCTTCTATGCAAAAGGTCAGCACCAACACAGCCACAAACCCTTGGGTTGACAATGGTGTCCTGCCTGCAGGATATACTCATTTAGTGGTGGCATGAAGCTTGTGGGTGTAACCAATCAATATCTGATTTGACTCAAGGTCACTTCACGAGATGGAGCTAATACCTGACACTGCTTGAGCAATCAAGAACCTGAGACACAATAGCCCACAGCCTAGGGTAAAACCAAATACTACTAATGGCTACATTCTGCTGAACTCACAGACTGTATCTTGCTTAGCCATCATCAGAGAAGCTTCCTAGCAGATGACAAATACATAGACCCACAGTCTGACATTATGCAAATGAGAGACCTTAGAACCCTTAGCCCTAAACTGGCTGTCTCCATCAAACCCCCTTCAGGGAACTCTGCAAAAGAGGAGGCCGAAAGGATGTAAGAGCCAGTGAGGATGGCAGACGCCAAGAAAACAAAGCCTTCTAAACCAACACTGTCAAAGCACGCATGAGACTGAGGCAGCGTGCACGGGCTTGCACAGGCCTGCCTCAGGTCCTTTGCAGATAAATTGTGGCTTCTAGTTTAGTCCTTTTATGAAATTTCTGAGTGTGCAGGCAAGTGAGTATCTATTTTTTTGTGCTTTCTCTTGGGTTCTTTTCCTTCTGTTTGTTTGTTTTGTCAGATTCCAATGTGTTGTTTTTCATTTTATCCTATTATATTTTATTTATTCTATCACTGTCTCTTAGAAGCCTGTTTGTTGACACAGACATGGAGTGAATCTGGATTGGTGGGGAGAGTTAGAGAGGAACTTGGAGGCATAGAGGAAGGGGAGACCATAATCAGGATATATGGTTTGAGAGAAAAAGTCCATTTTCAACAAAAGGAAAAAAAATTTTCTATGCAGATATACAACCAATCCCGGTTAAATACTTTGCTTGGGGTTATACAGCTGAGGGAAAGAGCAAGGATTCAAACCTAAGACCTGTAAGACTCTGTCGAGCCTTAGCTTACTGGAGATGCCCTGACTGAACCATGTGGAGCCTGAATTGATGCAAAAAGCAAGAGGAATTTATTGTTCCAGTGCACTGGGGTCGTCTCAGATCCAAAGGAGAAGAGGTGACCCCTTGAAGCTTGATCAGTGAGCTTTTATACAGTTTTCAGGGCAGCAGCCATTAGGCACGATGTGATTGGCAGAAGAGTGTGATTTTTTAAACTGATTGGTCTTTAGGGAATAAGGTCATAAGGACTTCCCTTGTCTGAAGGTGGGCAGCATCTGTCCTGTGGAATGTATCCCCACCTGCAGGTAGGTTCCCACCCTGAGGTCTGAGGAATATTAACTAGCCTCTCTCTTCTGGAGGGGCAAGTGTTCCATGACCTTCCCAAAGTTCCTGAGTTGACTTTTTCAGACCAAAGCTTCAAAAGCTACTATCTGTATCTTCTACAGATGATTTTTCAAGGTCTATGACAAAATGATTCTTTTCCTGTCTTCCTGCTTGTTGTTACTTCCTTCCTTTCTCCTCTTTCCCCACAGGCAACTCTTTTCCTTTCCTCACTGTCACCTCTGCACTCTTGTAGGAATGTGTGGTCCCACCCTTGTGTCTCTAGCCTTTGATTTAAATTAGCTGTTTAATCTAGCTCCCACATTCTCTGTACCCACCCTCTGAGAAGACCCACTCTTCAGGGAAAGCTGTGTGAGGCTCTCAAATTCCAGCCAGCAATCTTGCTGTTGCTCCTTGGCCCACCTTGGTGAGGACCTTCAAGGCACTCTCCCCTTCTCGGGTTTTCAGACCTCTGCTGCCCACCTGCAATAAGCAGATGGACCTGCCTCTTCTTTTTTCCTGAGAGAAGAACTCCATCAGCAGGAGCTCCAGGCACCTGTTACCACAGCAACCAGAGCAACTTCTCCATCTGTTTGCCTCCTGCATCTTCTATGCAGTAAAGGCTTAAGTTGACTTGACCTAAGTCCTTCTTATCTGTGTTAATCTTAAAATATTCAAAGTGTATTATTTCTTTGACAGAACTTTTTTCTTTTCATACAGTTCATGTGCATTATCTCTGTACTTATACTTTTTTGACTGTTATGGACCTGAGGCTTGGCCACCATGGTCTCATTCATACTAGTCTATTTTATATCACTGAGTTATTTCCTGTAAAGTACTAGTACAAATTCCAGATCCCTGGGATTCAAGCCCTAAAGGGCTTTCTAGGGATGTTCAGATTTCAAGCACTAGAGAAAGTGACATGCATATAAATGAGATAATTGAAATCTCTTAAATTCCAATGTAATAATAATAAAACATTCTTCATGATGCCTCTCCTTCTTTTCCACCAGTGTTTTGACCTAAGGGTTTCTATAAACAAAAATATATGAAGATAGGACCAGCATAAGGCAAAAATGTAAGAGCTTTTTTTAGTTATTTCCCTACAAATCTTCATAGAGTGGGGAAGGCTGAGGCAACAGAACTGGTATCAATCCTGAAATTAACTTCTTCTATCATCAATTGTGGGAAAGTTGGTTAGTAAGTATCACCAGGTTTTAGTTCCCTGTCTATATTTTAAAGTTACTAATATCACTCAGCAGGATAGTAAACAAAGAAGCATATTTAGAGACTTTAGCATATATATTAAGTTTTCAACCACTGATTAAATCTTTAGAATATGGAAATGTGTTTTATGTCATGCTTTGGGTTTTCATTAGCATATGCAAATTATGCAGAACAGTATGTTTCAGTGTGTTTTTATACATCTACATCATGCACTTGGGTCATGCTCCCATACTGCCTTGTCTTATCACCCTTCCCCTGCCTACTCACTCCCTGCCTCTTCACAAATGGTGAAGGCTGGAGGATGGGGACTCTTACACTAGGGGGCTTGTCTGGGATTAGAGGAGACACCCCCCCCCTCCAGTGACCACTGAGTAGATTGATCAGAGGGAAAAAGATTGAGCTTGGCAACAGGTGCCTAACTCATAAGTGTTGGTCTCTATTTGTCTCTCTGTCTTTTGCTTTCACTTTTGGCTTGAGAGCAAGATGTGGGCTGGAAAGCCTCTGGTCTGGTACCATCAATTACTGTGCGTAGATGTGCCTTAACACCATAATGTGGGGAGTCTGGGGGATACTTCAGACCTATACTGCCTTATCTTATCACCCATCCTCCTCCCACTCATCCCCTTCCTCTTCACGAATGGTTCCTCTTCTACTGTCATGCCACTGGCAGGATATTTTTTTCTCTGTCTCTTTAGCATATCTTAAGCCATTCATAGCACACCTTGGATTTATGCTGCTCACATCTCCAAGTAACACATACAAACATCTGGGAAGCCTGTGAATGATTCTCTTTCTAGCCATGAGGAAATAACAGGGATGGACTTTATCTGCTACTCAAGTAGCATGGGGAGTACGACAAATGAGAAGTAGACATAGAATGACAGCTTTCGGAGATGGAACAGGACACGCAGGATGATGAACATCATGAAATGCTTGAAACCCTCTCTCTGGAACTTGTCCAGGACTTAATGCAAGGAAGAGAAAGCCAAACAGAGTTTACATTCTACTCAAGTACAGCACCTACTGAGTGAGCCATCTCAGACAGTGAGGTCTACACGTTTTCGGGGGGTTGGGGGGCTTGTTTCAGTGCCTTCAGATAAGCAGTATCAAGATGCTTATGAGGAAAATACCCATGCTGGGGCAAAAGCCAGGGGAAAGAGCCATGTCTGAGGCTCAACGTGCATTGGAAATGGCTCAAGTTCCCAGAAGCCAGAGTGGGAAAACCTTGCAACATATGGAGGGAAGTTCCCCCAAAGGATTTCACCTTGAAGTAGTTTAAATTCTAATCAGATCCCAAATATATTTGAAGAAATTAAAAAAAAAAAAAAAAAACCAAAAACCTAGCCTGTGGCAATGTAAAATTCAAAGTGTTTGGCAGACACAAAGACTTACTTAGGCATGCAAAGAAACAGGAGGACCGCATTGCCAGGAGAGACATCAGTCAGGAGAAGGAGACTCAGAAATGTCACAGATAGCAGAATTAGTAGATAAGCCCGATAAAGCAACTCACCATAAACACAAGCCAGATGCACACAAAGGTAGAAGAAAGCATAAATATGATGGGGAATGACAGGAAAGATGCATTCCTAGACCAGACAAAATCTGGAAAGATCATGCTCGATGATGAGAAAACACATGAGAGATGTCAGCCGGGGCAGTGGGGGTAGTCACCTTTGATATTGTACAGCTGGGGCAGTGGGTGTAGTCACCTTTGATATTAACCATGATTAAAGCTGCAAAGACTAAGCTTCAGATATGTCTAAGGGGTAAGGATAAAACTTTCTTTTGCAAGTTTTGTACAATTAGTCACATAAGTGAATAAAATAGTAATCTCTTCAGTTATATAACAACTGAATCCCAAGCTCTATGTTTGTTAATAGAGAAAATACAAAGATGGATTAAGTATGGATTAAGTTCTTGCCCATAGAAACCAGCACAATCTATTAGACAAATGATAGTCATAGAAATGCATAATGTGATATTTCCACAACTTACGATCATAGTATGAACACTTAAATAAGGCTGCATGCAGAATAATTAAAGGAAGTAAAATGAAAAAAATACAGAATTCACTGTGCAATTACTGCATATTAACAAATAATATGACTTTGACATTAAAACAAAGATTCAGTACACATTACTGTGCGTTCATGTGCACGTACACTTGACAGGTTAAAAACACTCAAATCAATCTCAGGATGTAAATTTAAGTATTGATGTGAATTAGAATATCCTCTGTGAGGGAAAAATATATGATTTTCCTGAGAGCTTAATCAAATATTACTTTTCTAGAGAAGCCTTTTTGACCTCTCTCCAGAGCCCTCAAGGTAAAAGCATGCTCATCATATCTATTACGACCTATGACAATCATTTTTGCAATTATTTATATAGCATATGCATTAAATAAGTAGTTACTTTTCTATTGCTGTGATAAATACCATTATCAAAAGTAACTTCCTTCCCTCCTTCCTTTCTTCCTTCCCTCCTTCCTTCCCTCCTTTCTTGCTGGGTCCCCTTGGCTGTGTGTCACCAGAGGTTGGTGGTGGCAGTAGGAGGGGTGAGATCCCCTCCGTGCCTGGTGGCACCATGCCAGTGGCCCTAAGATCCCCTTAGGTTCTTCCCTAGCTTTTCTCAATAGGCATTAGCATACCCTGTTGCCTTTTGCCAAGGCCTCTATGAGGTTCAAAGCCCATCTTTAGCATCTGCTACATGACAGGATCTGAAGGAGTCAACAGACAAGCCCCCATTGGACTGAGCAAGTCTCTTCCCCATAGTGTGAAGGGTACCGACAGGTATTAGATAAGGCTGGAAAATCTATTTTCTTGTTCCTCCCAATACAAAATGGCTGTGCTTTGAGCAGCATTGAAGACTTGTCCCACACCATCCAGTGTGGAGAGAGAAGACACAGTGGACCAATTTGCAGGCCAATCTTTGCCAGCTATGCAGGAGACATCTGCTCCAATATCCAAAAGGCCCTTGACAACTTCTCTATTTATTGTTATCTCCTTAAAAGGCCTGTTTTTCTTTACTTCTTCCACCCAAAACATCAGATTGCTTGAAGCAAAGCTTCCCTCTCCTCAAGTGTGTACTGACTGACCCCTAACACATAATGACAACACACTTGAGCAACCCTCCGCCCTGCGTGAATTTGTACTGTTTTTGTGGGCGGCTGCAACATGATTTTTATTTCTCCTGTGTAGTCAGAATCAATAACTCCTGGAATTAGATGTACCCCTTGTAGGGAGGCAAAGCTTCTGCCTAAAATTAGTCCCATCGTGCCCGTGGGCAAGACAGCCTGCTCCCCAGTGGGCACTGTCACTGGGGGAGAATGAGGAGTTAATATGACTGAGGTCCTGTCCTGTGCTCTCTAGGGTGGACCAACACTGAAGCAAAAGGACTCATGTTGGCCCCCATCATTTGAGGGGCCTGCGGCTGGGCCCCCTGAAACTTTCCCTGTCGAGGACAATTCCTTTTAGCGGGAGGTGGCTTCCCATTTTTTGTGAAATTTAGATCTACATTCTTTCTGCCAAAGGAAACCTTTCTGGCAGCATCCACACAATGCCCTCGACTCATAGCACTCTGCCCGGGTGCTCTGCCGCTTCGACCGCTAGGGCATTGGCGGCCTATGTGCCCGGGCTACCCACCGTTGAAACAAAAGCCAGAGCTTGGAACTTTATTTTTACATCCTGCTTTATGAAATGGGGAGAGCACCTGGAAAGCTGCTGCCGTTGCGAGCACTTGTAAAGTCACACTGAGGCAGACAAAATCTGTAACAAGGTGCAACAGAGGATCGCCCCGCCCCCATTTGGGCGGCCTCGTGAGCTGCGTTTCTCAGACTTGGATTCCTTTTCTCTATAACTTTTTTTTTTTTTTTTTTTTTTTGAATAGTGCTTGTCAAAGGGAGAAGGGCATTTCTCATTGTAATACTGATAGGGGGCTTCCTCTTCCGCAGAGGCAGTACTTCCGAGAGCACCATCCGGATCAGGAAGTTCTTTCAATTTAGTTTCACTTTCAGAAATAGCAAGATTTGCTTATAAGGCCTTCACTGTGGAGGGGGCCGAGGATGGTGGTCTTAGTAAAGGCGTAGTTTGCCCCAAACTAATCAAATCGGAGCTAGTTGACTCCGCTGTGGCCCAGCTAGAGCGAGATGGAGCAAACCATTTCTGTTAAGGCTCGAGCAAGAAAAGAGTGAGCTCAGGCATTTCTTCACCCTCGTGGGTCTGTACCCACTTACCAACCTTTACCAACCTTGCACCACGTATCAAGGCTCAATGACCCTTCTTCTAACTTTCTGTATGAACTCAAGGAAATCTTGCAAGACTTGTGTGAGCCTTGACACATTTCTTACTAAGCACTTGTTTCAAGACCTTGATACATTTCTCTGTTTTTTGAATTTGCTTGGCCCATTTTTAGTCAAATCTTCACCTTTTCCCCAGCTCTATCTCACACCGCGTATGAAATCTGTCCGAAACTGAATTTGGCCAATGTACTTACCTATCCTTGTCTCAGTCTCTGTTCTGCGTGTCAACTGCCAAGCACCACCATGGGCTTGGAGAGGGGTTCTGGCCGAAGGGCTATCTGGGAGCGGTGAAAACAAACAACTTGAAGTCAAATCGTGAGTCCAAGCTGGTGGCCTTGTTCTGCTGGTGATAGCTTTCCAGCCTGTTTTCTCTCTGATCTGCTTTCTCTAGAGATCTCCAGACAGCTCTCTCGGTTCTGCCTGAAACAGTTCTCCAAGTTCTCTCTTGCTATGCTAAAAACTTTCCCAGGATAGCTCACCTCCCGCAGACCATAAACTCAGTCTTTTATTTTACATATTAATCCGGACTTTTACTTCGGGTTTCCTTTTGATTATCCTGTGAATTACCATACCTAGATCTCAGCTCCTTAATTCTTAAGAGATAGCAAACACACATTTTTTTCTCTTAACATTGCAGAAGAATTCAGAGATCTTCCTACTTCCGTTAAGCTGGGTGGGACTCTGTCCTAAAATTACTGTTTCTACTACCGCCTGGGCCTAGATTCTGTGTATCCCAGGCTGACCTTGAACTCAGGAATCTGCCTGCATTCGTATATGCCTGTCTTTGTATCTTTCTGACAAGCTGGTTCATTAATGCAGCTGCCTTTGTTCCTTTAGATTTGTGAAGCCCCTCAGATAATTCATATTGCATCTTTATATTTTTTTTGCATATTTGAGAAATTATATATTTTCAAGCTCACATTTCTAGAGTCCTTTTCTACAGGCTGTCCTGAATGAAGGTCCCAGCTTTTACCATTTTGTGGAGACTTTAGCTACACCTTTGCCTCCTGGACTCCTGCTGTGTGATTAGCGTAGAGTCATTAACATTAACAGGGAGTATAGTCTTTAAAGGAGGAGTGTATAATACTAACATTATTATACAAACAAGTCGTTTGCCAGTGGCAGCCACTGACTTTACAGAGGCCCACTGCCATTGACTGTGCTGCTGGCCCGATCCCAGGGGCAAGAACCTTCCCCCGCCAAGGCCATGGCAGACTGGCTTTTTCTTTCTTTCCTTTTTCTTTGTTTGTTTGGGACTGGGTGACCTAGAACTCCTTAAGTAGATAAGTCTGTCCTCAAACTCACATCAGTCTTGACTCTTAATCTCTTGAGTGCCTAGGTTGAAGTGTGCTTTTCGTTTGTTTTTGTTCTGTTTTTGGCTGATGGTCCCTCTGGAGGTCTAGCGGGTCCATAGTGGTGGGTCAGAAACATGCTGACATGAGCAGGAAACTGCCTGTTCTATTTTCTGTCCACTCAGGAAGGAGAGAGAGCAAACAGGAAGTGGGTTGAGGCAATAAACCCTCAAAACCCACCCTCAAAGATGCACTTCATTCAGTGAAGCTGTCTCATTCATAATCTCCCCAAACAGACATCCAACTGGTAACCTAGGGTTAAAACACCAGAAGCCATGGAGGACAATTCTCCTTCAAACCACCTACTTGTACGCTGGTCACCTGTGGTGCTAATTCTGCTTCCCTGGTTCCTTGTATTGTATTGCATTATATTGTACTGGATAATACAATATGCATTTTGAGCCTCTGGTGATATCGTGGTGGTGTTTGAATAACTATACCAGCACACTGTCCTAGTATCCTCGAGAGGAAGGATAAATAACTGTACAAAGTGGAACAGAACTGGCACACACAAATACCTGAAATCTGGCACACAAACCCTGAACCATAAGTCAAGGGCCTATCTGGTTTCCGAATCTGGATACTGAGAAATGTTTCAATTAGCTAGAAAATGAAAACAAGAAAGAGAGAGAGTGAGAGAGAGTCCCACCACTGCACACCATGTTTCCTACCTGCCCTGAATCATGCCTGGGTCAGAGAATCTCACTATCACCACATGAGAAATCTGAGACGAGAAGTGGGCTGCTGGGAGCATTATTTTCTTATTAAATGAGAGCCTGTGCGCAGTTTATCAATGCAGTGCCCTGAATATCTGTGAGCGGAGGAGGCGGTACGTGGCAAGGTTCCCAGAAGGCCCTTGTTACCTTAGACCCCACCTTTCCTTTCAAGCCTTGGAGCCCAGCAGTGCACAGAATCCAGCAGGTCACAGGAGAAATATACGAGGGAGGGGCTGGGTGGGGTCAGAGGTCAGAGTGACAACTCCATAGGCAGAAAAAGGAGTTCCCCCAATTTCACAGCAGAAAAGTCCCCACGGTAGGCAAGACCATCATATGTCATGGTGGCCAAAGATATCTCTCCATGTTTTCCCACTACCTGAGCTGAGGGCCCATAAAGTAGACTTTATGCTCACTGTATGTCCTTCCAAATTGTTCCCCAAATGTGTCATGGCAAAAAGGAAACAGCCATCTGCCTTCCCCTTTGTTTCTTCTTGCCTTCTCCATCATCGGATTGATTTCCAAGGCTAGCCTCTCAGGACTCATGGTTACTCTTCACACACCTTATATCCCACATGGACTCAGTTGACTCTTCCTGATAATTCTATATCATAATAATTGCCTCTCGAGGCCCTTCACATGGCTGCATCCCCAACACCAGGAAAATGACTATCATTATTTTATTATTGTCTCTTGTCTGTGCAACTGTTGTAGCCTTGTATCTAAGTACCTGTTACCAACTTGCCACATTCTACTCCCCCCCCCCCGCACTTTGCAGAAATACAGTGGCTATCTCTTTATGTCACCACTGCCATGCTTGCCACTCTGAGGTGTCACCCCATAACTATTAGAAACATCTCCCCTTACCCTGTTGATTTGTCTTTGTTTATTTCCTTATTCCTGTCTCTCTGTCAACTCTGCTACATGGCAGTAAGGACTATGTCTTGTAATCCCAGCATTCAGCACAACATCTGGCTCAGTAAATCCCAGTTAAAGGGGTGATGCTTGAGGAGATGAAAGGATTTAGCAAATGCCTCTTCATATCTGGGCACATTAAAGAGGATAAAAGGTGTTCCTTGGAGGATTAAAGAACCCAAGAAGGGAATTATTTAAAAAAAGAAAAGTATAGACTGGAGGAAGCAGAGAAGAATGAAAATGAATGAAAATCACAGGGAAGCAGAGTGGATAACGAAGAAGGCAGTGAGGAAAGGCAGCCATGTTATCCCTCCCATGAGTGAGAGAGTGAAACTTTCAGAGTGGGAGGAGCTTACAAGGATAGGGAGCTAGGATCATGTAAAGAGGAGAGAGCTCGGAAGGAACACAGGACAATGGAGGGTGTTAGCAGCGACTCAAGGTATAAAGACGTCTCTCAAGCTTTCAAGGTAGTCCCCGGTGAGGATATGGCACTCCTTTGTCTGTGGCTCTCCACATACCCAAGAGGGAGTACAGTACCTTTTCCAGATATGACAGAGGGCAGGCTAAGGAACTTGGTGTGAAAGAGTCACAATGATTTAAACCAGTAACAGCGAAGAAAGACTGTTGATACTAAGAAAGAAGATGCCACAAAGCAGAAGAGAGGAAGCGATCGTCTCATGACCAGAAGACAGCCAAAGCCTCCTGCTCTCTGAAAAGTATGAAAGATACAAAAAAAAGATTTTTTTTACCCCCAGCAAAACCGGGAAGAACTAAAAAAAAGCCAGGTCAGAGCCCTGGGTTCCAGGAACTTGACTGACCACAAAGAGAGGCAGAGCTAGGAATGCCGGTCAGCCGGTTCAGAGCTCTGGGTTCCAGGACGACAAGTGGTTCACGAGCTCCACACTCTGCTGACCACAAAGCAGTTGATTAAGCCAGATTACATTCCTGAGAAAGAACATGTACAGGATGCTCCCCCACCTGACTGACTAAATAACACGGGCTGGAATTCCCCCTCACTCCTCCTGGTTTGTGGTTTTCTCCTTTAAATAACCTACACTTCTTGAGCCTGGGGTCGAACTCCTCTGTCCCCTGCGTGGGTTATGAGTCTGGACTCTAGTGCGCTAGTCCCGAAATAAACCTCATGCTGTTGCATCAAGATCGGTCTCTTGTGAGTCTTTAGGTGGCCGTGTTCTCCTGTGACTTGAGAGAGGGTTTCTCCTCTCAGGGGTCTTTCACTCTCCAACTCTCCTTGCAGTTGACTCTCATGGCTTTGGAAAATTAACTAGGACAGACCCCCATTAGAGCTCCACACCTTCTGCATGAGGACCTCCTTTCCTGTGTATCACTCCCTGGGAGGGACTCCTACCTCTGATGTGACTCCACCCTGTAGCATGAAGACCCTCAAATTCTGTGAAACACTCCCAGGTAGGAGCCTGCCATCTCTACCCAGACTCTGCATTATCCCCCCTCCCTGCTACCTGAAAGTTCAAATGGGAACTACCCTATAACAGGGTCAATGGCTCTAGATACCTTAGGCTATCCAATAACAATTCCACTGTTAGGAATGGGTTACTGCTTTTGGAATTGTTGGTCACTGGGATCGAGAGACCTCCCCCAAACCAAACATGACAGGACATACCATTGCTTTTGGTTACCCTTCAGAATCTAATGGTAAGCCTTTACTGCTGAAGACATCATGTACCTGAGTCATAGAACTTGGAGTGACTCGCCATTGACCTGGAAGCTTTGTCCTAAATGGCCAGCTTTCATTGTGCTCTGTGGTGCTGTGTATGCTCTCAGGAAAGAAAGACACTCACCAGTCTTACCAATCTGTGAAGCTGTAGTAATGGCAGGCCTAATAAGACATGTTCACTAGTGCCATACTGGCAAGAGTGTTGTGGGAGTAACTAAACCCTTGCATTAAAAACCAGTCGGATTGCATTAATCCCATCACATTGGATTTAAGGCCAATTTCTCAAGATAAAAGTCATGCTTGTCACCATTAATGGTGCCCAGAACCTATGGCCTAGGGAACAGCTACTGCTATAACTTGACTAAATGAATGCAGTATTAAACTGACCTCTAATGCCTTAGCATTATATATAAGGAATAGCATATCTCTCATTCATCACTGTAGAAGGTTCTTCTTACAGTAGGTGGTAATTAACTCAGAGACCCACGCCTGGTCAAAACGCAAAAATAAAAGATCTTGGAGTGCTCAGCTCTAAATGGGACATCAATATTTCACTCTCTCCTTCCAAAGCTCCGGGATCAATATGGAAGAAGAAATGGAAAGAGCCGGACACAGGTATCGGCTAAAGGAAACAGTGTTTCCTGGACATAACAAGCAGTTGCTCACATGACGTCACAGCAATGTGACAGCATGGACAAGGTCTGTGCAAGCTCAAGCCAGACCAAATAAAAATAATAAAATAATAATAACAACAACAATAATAGTAAATCTATAAAATAAAATCCCAGCACAGAGTAGGGAGGTAGTGATGAATCCTACCCCTAGCTGAAGACTTACTGGTAATTGATAACTGCTGGGAGAAGAAGAGTCACTCTGTTTTAAGGATGTGGGTCCTTAGAGGCTATTCATGATTCACTAGAGAGCACAGTACCAATGCATATAAGTGGACACAGTGCATTTTATAAAAGAATGCCTGAAACTGGGAGAGACTAGTAGGAGCAGGGATTGGAAGAGAAGGAATAAGGAGTAAATTTTAATCAAAACATATTGTATGGATGTATAAAATTATTAAGCAATGAAAACAGTAATTAAAATTATTTAAAAAGGACATGACATTGGGAGGGAGGAGACATGATAAGAGGTCCTGGGGTGGGGAGATATGATCAAGATATATTTTGTGTGTGTGTTAAAATTTCAAAGAATAAATTTTACAAAATCCAAGGGGAATGGGGAGAGACTTGGACAATGGAGGAGAGAGTAGCTGGCTGCACAGATGGTCAGAGCTCAGGATCTGACAACTAGAAGGTAGAATTGGATAGTGACACCAGTCAGCTCCAGCACATACTCCCAGGGTCACAGACTGGGTCATGTGAGTGACAGCCCATGTAGAAGAGAAATCTGGACACTACAGAGAAGGTTTCCCTCGGCTGACAGGAAATGCCTGGTGCAGATGGTGGTTCAGGAAATAGTGGTGGGTATTTCCCAGAGGTTAGATGAAGTTTGAGAATCCTACACACTAGCTCCTACACTGTGAAAAACTACATGTTAATTGTCAATTAACACAGTAAAGACATGGAGAAAATCTACAAAGAACGTAATTCGCCTGTGGTTAACCCCGAGTTGGCCATGGTTGTCAGGCCACGTATATACTGATGCCGCATTCATGCTTCCTTGTGATAAATGTGGGACATGAATATTCTAACAGACCAATTTAGAGAGCATGGCTCTACAACAATGCACAAAACACTGACAGCAAAACAAATAAGCTAACAAAAAACCCACAAACCCATAAAACAATTATGGGGATAAAGCAAACAGGAGACAGTAAGTGTAGGGAAGCAGCATCCCCTTGTAGCAGAATTGTAGGGTGGATGCGCAACAATGTAGCATTGCATTTTGGACCAGAGAAAACAGGTACAGTGTAATGATCTCAAGCACAACGTCACTCGAGGTGAGTGGGCGTTCCCAAAAGCAGGGGTGGAATCCGGAGGACCGGTGGAAGAGGTGTGTCTTAGGCAGGCTAAGGCAGCGCCTCACAAAGGTACAACACAATGGTAACAAGGGCTGCGATTTCTTGGGAAATCCGTCTGATAAAATCAAAGGATATGAAAAATGTGTCCTTCGATTTGCTGATAATTTTTAATCTCGCAATAAACCGAAGAAGCACCTAGGAACAGGATTTAGTGTCAGTTTAATTTTAACAAAGACAGAAAGAGTAGTTGGTCATTTAGAAATATCAGAAACTTTGGGAACAAGCCAAGTGCTCATAAACTGAGCCCCTCCATAATCCTGTCAGAGATATTGCTGAGAGGATTTCTCGGAAGGGATGCTACACTAAAGAATCTTTAAGAACCTCTTGAAACATTAAGGCTGGTCTCTGGCATTCTACTGTCACACTGAAGAGCGCCTGAGATGGCCAATGTGGACCACGACACTCCTGTGGTGCTGTGGTTCTGCTGGGAAGGAACAAAGAGACCTTAACATGAAGTGCAAGAAAGAGATGGCAAAGCTTCCCATAAACAAAGTATAATAAGCACCGTATGAATCGACCAGTTTGGTGCTGGATGAAAAATAGATAACTAATATACAATAGATATTTTAAAATTTGAGAAACATTTACAGAAGTCTGATTTCTGATCAAAGAGAGTCCATGAGAGTGTAAAAGTGAAGATACATGTATCAACCTCTGAAGTATGCAAATTAGCATTAAGAAGGAAAAAAAAACAGGCTAGATAAATATTTTAGGAAGTATGTAGTCAGACTGTTAACATAGTATCTAAAAAGAAAGCTAACATAAACCAACAACCAGTGAGTCAGGACCACATTTGGTAAAATAAGTTTAGAATGAAAATAGCCTGTTTATTTCATTATAAATAAAAATGAAAGGGGGGGCAAGCCGTGTTTGCCAGCTTTCTGCCACTGTGATGAGGGAACACCTGAGGGAGACCCGATGAAAGGGTGAAGAGGTTCATTTCTTGCTCCTGGTTTCAGAGATATCTGTCTTGGCAAAGCTGAAAATCATGGTGTGAATGTGACTCAGAGCAAAGCTAGGCTGTCAAGAGAGAAGACTGGGAGGGGCTTGTGGTCTAATAATCTTTCTAAGGGCATATCCCCAGGACCTGACTTCTTCCCACTGGGTCCCATCTCCCAAAGGCTCCACCACTTCCCAGTAAGGCCACACTCTGGAGACCAAGCCTTCAGTGCAGGGACCTTTGTGGGAATTTTCTTACAGAATTCATATGCTGAGAAAATACAGAGTGAAGGAATAGCATGCTATATTTGCAAATAAAATTAGTAAATTAAATGTAACTGAGCTTTATGGAAATTAATTGCCTAGTGTATAGTAAGAAACATTGAAATATTGTCGTCTTTGACCTACTAGTTCTATATATAAGAACCAACCAAGCAAAATAATTTTAATAGATGAAAAGTCCTGACTGAGCTTTAAAATGTTCACAGTAATACATTTATATTTTTCAAAACAAAAACTAATTGAAAAGGGGCTTCATAGGAGTGATGTGATGTGTGGTTCTGTAGACCTGGCTGAGGCCCCTTTCACAGAGGGAACTGATGTGTGGTTCTGTAGACCTGGTTAGGGAGGTCTCGGGTCCTAATGGTGAAGTTGATACTATTGTTTTGCTAGGTGGCCTTTCTTTTTTGTATTTGTATTTTTTATAAATGTGAATGTTTTGCCTACTTGCATATATGTGTATTGTATGCATGCCTGGTGCCCGTCAAAACCAGAAGAGGCGGCCAAATTCCCTGGAACTGGAGTTACAGATGGTTGTGAGTCACCATATGGGTGCTAGGAACAAAAGCCATGCCCTCTCTAAGAACAGTCAGTGCTCTTAATTGCTGAGTAAAATTTCAAGTTCCCTCAGACTGTCTTTAATTTTTTTTTAACATTTCCTTTTTACTCTTTTCTCATATATTACATCCTGACTGCAACTTCCCTACTTCCTGTCTTCCCAGCCCCTCCCCACTATTTCCTCTCCCCCAGACCCACTCCTCCTCTGCTTCTCTTCAGAAAAGTGCGGGCCTCCTAGGGATCCCTTTCTATTAAGGATGGATGAGGCAACCCCAGAAGGAGGAAAAGGGTCCCAGAAGCAGGAAAGCGGGTCACAACAGCCCTGCACTGTTAGGATTCCCACAAGAACACACCATAACATTTATGCAGAAGGTCTAGGTTAGACCCCTCTGGGCTCCCTGACTGTTGGCTCAGTCTCAGTCCAGGTTAGCTGACTCTGTGGCCTGTCAAACACCTTCCAAATGCTCAGGTTTATACCCTTAAAGTAGAGCTGTCCTTGGTCTTTATCACAGAAACTAATTGTAGTGGGTGACACAGTTAAATGATCTCTTACCTGACTCAAATGCCTACTATAGGTGATAGATGAATGGCAGGCCCTAAGTGGGGGCATCATGTCACCCCTAAGTTAGAGCCCAAGCCTTGGATTCATAAGCCTGCTGGGGCGAGCAGCTGCCAGCCTAAGACCTACGCAGGGCTGGGGATGTCAACATTTGTCCCGTGGGGGTGTGGTTCATGAGGGCCCCTCCCTCCCGAGTAACTCCTGGTTACTAGGGGGGGAAAAAGGTCATTTTCTTCAGGACTGGAACCTTCTCTGGAGTTTCAGAGGAAGGGGAGGAGGGGTGAGAAAGGGGAACTGTGGGGTGAAAATGACTGAAGTTCATTATTATATGTATAGAACTGTCAAAAAATTTAAAAAGAAAAAAAAAAGCAGGATAAAAGACCAGCAATTATTTAGTTAATAGTCTACATACAGATAGATACACATTCTCTATAGGCTGCCTCATTTAAGTGTTATGGTAGATCCTAAGATGTATGATCAGGAGACAGAAAGGTTCAGGATGCCTTTACACGAGGAAACCTAAGTTCTCTAAAGGAACACACTCAGAACAACAGAGAAGGTAAAAATGGATGAAATGCTCAGAACACGAGGCTACCGACTTGACGGATTATTTACCATAACGTGAAAGCATAGAATGGAAAATAGCCGACGGTAAGACATTCACAGAAAAGAACATAAGAGAATATTCCATATTCATAATGACTGAGATATTTGCACAGGAAAAAAAAAGACAGAAGGAAAACGCACAAATACCAGGAGGTCTCAAAAGAACAGGACCCGATGCTCAGTCAATAACTGAACCTAGCTGCTCCTGAGAACACACAAAGTGCAGCTCACCTAGTCAGGCTGCAGAGGTGAGTTAAGGGAACCAGGGAGAGACAATGAAAGGCTCAAAACCCGCTTAAGCAGTCTGTCTAATGCGGGAGATAGAGAACGCAATCGGGGCAGATACGGTAAATCTTCTATAACGAGTAGGGCTGTAATTCTTTTCATGGTAGGTTGCTAGGAAAATCGTAAATTGGTCATGGTTAAAGTGTCAGAAGACTCAAAATTGTGAGGAAAAATAATGAATTATTGAGGTTTGGGCTTACTCTGGAAGTCACATGTTTTTCTGAGAGAAAGAGGAGCTGAGAGAGAAGTAATTTCTGCTGTCTGAATATTTCAATTAGGGAGCTGGAAAAAGATAAGTGTAGGAATCCAAATCTTAACCCCCATGTTATCAAAAGGAAGGATCTGCCTGGATGAACTCTGAGAACAGGGCGTGGATAAACTCATTAGTAACTCATAGACAGTGTCCTGGGTGTGTGCACATCTGTCTGTCTGGGATGTCTGTATGGGAGAACAGCTGTCGATTACATTAAGTCTACAGTGTTTTTAAAGGTGTGATTTCACTAGCCAAGTAGCCAAGCTAGCCAAAAGAATCATAATCGCTTTGTCTCAGTTGCCCTAGTGCTGGAATTATAGGTGCGCACCATCTGAACTACTACACTCTAATCTCTTTCTTTCCTTTGATTTTTTTCTTGTCTCAATTTTCCTAACTCTTATTTCCTCTCAGGCTCCTTCTTGCTATGGTAAACAGGAACCATGGGGATGGAGAAGTAGCTCAGTGGTTAGAAACATTGGCTGTTCTTCCAGAGGACCTGGAGTCCATTCTCAGAACTCACAAATTGGTTCATAACTGTTTATGACTCCAGTTCCAAGGGATCCAATGCCTTCTTCTGGCCTCCATGGGCCCTGGGGCATACATGTAGTATACAGAGTTATATGCAGGTAAGTCACTGATATACATAAAATGACTTTTAAACATGTAAAAAAGACACCATATATATCTGCACACATATAACTTAATATAGATAATTTAGATTTTTAATGAACATTGTTAATAAAAAGGGGAGGAAGAGACTGGGGCATGGATGAAGGAAGAAGAGAGAAAGTCAGGGACTGAAGGACAGAGGAAGGAAGGAAAGACTGAAGGACAGATGGAGCTTAGCATTATGGACAGAATTCAACATTCCAATGACTCTCGATTCCTCTTTAGTACATACCATCCACCATGTTTGGACTTGGTGGACAAAGACAATTATTGTGCTGTTTAAACACATCCTATAGTATAGTGGTCATCCCACCAAGGCACATCCCAAGAGGATGGGGACCAGCCCTTCTGCTGACTGTTGAGGCCTGTGTACCCAGTGGAGCCTCTAAGTATTTGCTGAGTGAGTGAGTAGACGTGAGTCCCACCATCTCTGCAAACAATGCTCATCTCCCATCTGATTGCCTGTTCCTTCAGATTCTCAGCGACAGACCAGCAAACTGACACATTACATTGTTACCACCCACCACTGAACCCTGTCCTGCGCATCTGCTTTGTCCCTATCACCAGTCACGTTTTTCTATTTATTGAGACATGCTTTTTGCTGATTACAAGTATATGTGTATACATGTATATATAAAATTTTATTTTTGAAAGCCTATTTTACAAGACACACCTAAAACCCCCAATAAATACATGTAGAATTAGGTAGTAAAACCTTTCAGTGACCTTTGACTTCATGATATTTCTAAATATGCCATCTATCAGCTGTTCTGAATTACTATTTCAAAGTGTGACAGGCAGCAGAGTCTGAATGTGGGGTCAGTTGAGTTGAGCCTCTACATATATCACTTCACGATTGGAAGAGTGACCTTCAACACTCATCTTCAAGTTCCAGGTTTGTAACATGGGAACATGAACGAAAGCAGCAACCAAACATGGGAGCGACTTGGGAGCTATCACAAAGGAGATGGCGATCAAACAGGGCGCTGTACAAGACTAAGTTTCACAAATTGAAAGGCAGGTATCAACCATCCCATCTACCAATTTGAAAGTGCGGCCATCGAAGCAAGGTTACGGAGAAAAGATGGGCTATGTATGGATCAAGAGCAGTGAGGGCCAGGGTTTCTGAGTCTGCAAAAAGTAGAGTGCAGAAGAAAACAATCTCTGATGCAGCCAGCCAGACACGGCCAGGTCAAAGACCAAAGGCCACATTCAACACCGGCATGGAGGGAGATTACCATGGAACACCTGTCACCCACAGTGTTTGGCAGTTTTGCAGAGCATCTCTGAAACCAGGAGAAAGCTTACCAGACACGAGCTGCTGTCCAGGCAACCCCACGGGAACCATGCCCAAGTTATTCATAGCCGTGGCCCAGGCTGTGGGATCGGTGACAGACATGTTGAGCTGGGTGGTATCTAGGGCTATGCTCCCCAAACCATCAGCTGCTGCAGGAGAAACAAACTCGGCTTAGTGTTGACAGGCAAGACTCTTCCCTTTAAAGAAGATCACGTTCCTAAAACACAAGGCTTCATTTAGCACATTGCTAAGACATTTAAAAAAAAAAAAAGCACTGTAATCCATACTACACCAATGATTTCGTCAGATGAAAAAGCACGTGGGTAGAAGTGCAGAGACAGAAGCATGAAGAAGTGCTTCCGAGGAACTTTCTAGTTCCACCTCTGGGGAAAAGGGTCACTTGCCTCTCCTCCCTGTAAGGGCCAAGAACAAAGTGCTGGCAAGTTAACTGTCTAGCAGAACAAGATGGTTAGTGTGTGTTGGGCCCGGCAATGTAATCTAAGTAAGAAAACAGTTGTCAAGGAATAGAACACATCCGGGCCAAATTTACCAGTTACCAGGTGACCACCGAAGCAGAGGCCCTCTGAGGCAGCAGTTCTCAACCCGTGGGTTGCGACCCCTGTGGGGGCTGAATGACCCTCACATAGGGGTTGCCTCAGACCATCAGAGAACACAGATTTTTGTTTGTTTGTTTGCTTTTGTTTCTTTGTTTTTCGAGACAGGGTTTCTCTGTGTAGCCCTGGCTGTCCTGGAACTCACTCTGTAGACTAGGCTGGCCTCAAACCTCAGAAATCTGCCTGCCTCTGCCTCCCAAGTGCTGGGATTAAAGGTGAGTGTCACCACTGCCCAGCTCTAGAACACAGATATTTACATTACAATTCATAACAGTAGCAAAATTACATTTATAAAGCAGCAAAAAAGATAATTTTATGGTTGGGGGTCACCACAATGCGAGGAGGAACTATGTTAAAGGGTCTCAGCGTTAGGAAGATTTAGAACCATGCTTGAAGGAAATGTATGTGTCTATTTAAAATTACTTTTAAAAGCATACTCCTTTTTTATTATTTCTTTTGTTTTTTTAAGATTATATATATTTTTTATTTCTTCCCTCTAGCTTCTCCCATAAACCCTTCCTTGCTTTTTTCAAATTCAGGGCCAAATTTTTAGAATATGTCTTATAAATACTGGCTAGTAAAATCAGTAAACAAAATTAGAAAACAAATGGCAGAAATTAAACAGAAAAGAGAAAACTAGAAAACTGTGTCGTTTGATTTTTTCCTTTTTTTTAATTCCTTGAGTTTCATAGTTCTCTCTTTTCCCCAGGCTCTGGCCCCCAATCCAAAGTGGATTTTTATTGCTGAGCAAGCTTTCCTGGTATAGACGTAAAAAAAATAACTAGCTTGTGTCTTCCACTGGCCACCAATACTTACCTGCAGCCATCATCTGACGAAGCTCCTGAGGACACTGGGCAATGCTCTTAAATCCAGCTGCATCTACCATTGAACTGCATGCACCCTGGGGCGCCGGGGTGCTTTGACTGCTGAGTGGAGGGTCCCCTCGGAGATCATTGGACTCTGCAAAAAAAAAGGGGAAAGATTGTGGTGAGGAAGGTTATAGGGAAGGGAGCGTCCGTCCTGAGGAAGAAGAAGAGGACAACAGTTGTCTATTTAAACACAAAACAAACCACAAAGATCCACTTCCAGCAGCCAGCCGGGCACAGGCCTGAAGGCGCTTCTGTCCTGACCTGCAGTGTTGTGGCCCAGCTTCTCTTCCCTTGCCTCACCTGGCCCAGGGCTGCCTCGGGAAACAGCAGCTTCTGAGAGTGTTAGGGCTTAGTCTCCTGCCGCAGCCTCTTTGCCTTGTGGGCCTTATCAGGGCCAGCACAGCCTCTTCCACACACTGCACACCAATAGCCAGGGCAGACGAGGGTGAACGTGATTTCTTTTCAAGTTAAAAAAAAAATTAATTGATGTTGTTATTTTGGAAGACGGCTGTCTGTGAAATGTATTCAAAGAGGACAAAAAAGTGAGGAGGGTGAATAAAAAAAAAAGCAGGAACCTTTTTCTGTAAGGTTGCTAAATCATTAGAGAAGGCAGGCCGAAAAGAATGGCAGGGCCAGTCTGGGAAGAAATCTACAGGGCTGCAGTAGCAGAGGCAAAACGTTTGTTTTTCAGTTCTGTAAGGTGATGTATTTGACTGGCCCAAATCTGTTCGGTCCAAAATTTCCTGAATATTACATGGCGCGCGCGCGCGCGCGCACACACACACACACACACACACACACACACACGTGTGTGTGTATGCATAGATGCATGGTATATGAATGTCTATATTTATATAGAGATACGTATTTTATTATACTCAAAGTGTTTTGTAGTAAATATAAATGAGAATACAGCATACAGTAGAGTTACAAAGGGTCTCTCTGTGACATTCATTGTAAAATTCTATGCTCCCCAACCCTTACAGATGAAAGGCTCACCATGCCTTTCACAGATTCACAGTCTAAGTGCATGTCTGCCGCTCGCAAATGCAGATGAGCAGCCCAATGATCAATCGTTTGACCCATCTCTGTCTGAGATGACAACTGAAGTTAAATGTTTGGTTTTGTTTACATATCAACGTAGCCCCCCTTCCCCCCACACCCAGTCACATTTCTGTTCATTCTTTTAGAAGTAAATGTTGTAGTTTTTTTAGTAAAGTGTGAAGCTTGAATATTTCAAATTCTTTGACTCTAAGGGCTGAGTATCAGTAGCTAATGATGCCAGACAGCGTCTTGCCGGTTCAATTCAAATGCAAGCTTGGGTCTCAGTATCTCACGGATAGGTGTACAAGGAACATGCAGTTTTGGTAGTTCAACTAACTTCTAGCTATCATTAAGGGGGTAAATGAGATGCTGGGGAATTTTTCTCACAATTACCTACCACCTAGCAGTGGAAGATTCCAATTCGGGGTTCAAACTTGTATTCGGAACATATACATCAAACCTTTCTTTTAAACATTGCTTCCTAATGAATGTAGAATGTGCTTTTGCATTGTTTATCAATTACCATGGGCAATGAATACCACAGGACAGATCCTTTCCGTAGAAACCAAGTTCAGCAAATCTGTAGCTAGCCCGAGTGTGTGTCCTGCCTGCAGTTGCTCACTCATTGGCACTACAGTGAAGCCTCAGAGTGCTTTTCTCACGGCTCCAACCATTTCAGGGGACCAAGGCAGAGCCATGTGAGCCTGTCTCATTCTTCTCAATGACTGTGTAGTAGAGCAGCCTTGGATCATCACAAGGTCACTATTCGTCTTACTTGGCTCCCTAAATGAAGTGTAGTTGGCTCCGGTCCTCCATCTCAGATGTTCACAAATGGACATCAATCACACATTTTCTCCCGTCTAATGAGTTTGCAGTTCTGAAACACTCTATCACGGAGTATCTCCTTACTTTATTGGCTTTATGGCGAGTGCCTCTCTGGCTACGCTTAACCTTGACTTTTTTCTCCAGTGTTACAGGGACAGCATCAGCTTGTCCTGGCTCCACACTGTCTGTTCTAGTGGTAATGCTCACTGTGGTGGTACAGAGGAGCCCTGGGGGCCCCATGGCCTCAACTCTATCTTTCACAGACACCTTAACAAACTGCTACTATCTCAAAATGATTATTAGCAGGATGTGGTTTGTAAACTTTCCTTTACCCCTATCTTCAACTCTGTGACTTTCGGCTTATTGTAGCTCTCCAGTATCACAACCCAGTGGTTTTAACTGCATACAATTTCATGTGGCTATCAGGTACCTAGAATGGTGTCCTGAAGTAAGTTCATCCCTACCAGGTATTTCAAATTATCAGGCCTACCGGGATACTGCTTTACATTTTAAACTGATTTCGTCACTTGGGTTTGAACAGAAGGGAATACTGTAAATATTAATTACTGCCTGGTAACTTATAAATGGGAGCAAGAGTGACTTTTGTTCTTTGTTAACGTCTATTGTTTTTGGTGACTCTGGCCTCTCCAAATCTTTCAAACCAGGATGCTTAGTTGATCATTCAAGCCAACTTCTTTGGCTTGGTTTTCTTATTTCTAAACTATAGGAAAGATTAATATGTTTAATGATGTTTATTTACACACAGATATGGGGAGTTAAGATTTACAGCTAATAAAGTACTCTGAATACAGTAGGTGATAATTATTGTTATTTTATTTGGAAGTGCAGTGTTTCTATTAAGGTATCTAGAGATCTTCGTGTTCTGCTGTATAATTATGTAATTAATTATAAAACAGTGAATAACACTTGATATTTCTAAAAGTAAGTGTTGCCCTAGTTTTCTCTACCACACCTAAATTGTAGCAGGCTATTTCGTTCCCCACAATCCCCTGTAAAATAACATCATATAAAAGCTTTTTTCTTTCTATGCAAATACAAAAGCTTTTAAGAGCTTCCTGACAAATTATGAAATTGGTGGTTTCTGCTTACAGGTTCTGAGGGATTATTATTACAAAGCAACCAGATGTACAGAATGTCAAGGATAACAGGGAAGCTCTGCCCAGGCTTAATGGACCTCCAACCTGTTCTTTAGTGAAATATGTCAAAGGCCAAGATCTTACAGCTAATTTCCCAAATCTTTAACAAGATATATTTTCACTCAGTACTTCACTGGATTATATTAACCGAGCAAAAAATGTTTTTATTCTCATCAAGCCTACAAAAGTACTCTGGTTAAGAGAAGCATGGGATGCTCCCACTTGGTAGACCTTTCTAACTCTATACGTATCAAGAACAAATATTTTAAAGAAGAAAATTCACCTGTGCTTGTCCACAAAAAGGAGTTTCCTGTTAAATGGGTCAAAAAAATCAGCTAGGTTTTGAAAATATTGGATTAAAAAATAGATCTGTTTGACCTACTTCCTTAGGCTCATACCTACTTTAATAGAAAAATCAATACAATGTGAGAATCAGTTTTATTAATGTCTTTAAAAGAAATGAGATCAAAGCAAACCTACATCACATGATTGCCGAAGCCTTATTTGTTAGAAGTTCTGTATTAGTTATAGTTTATGTATGTGGTAAAACCCAGCATTTTCATCCCCAAATCATTTTTTCCTATCACCAAGAATATGTCTAATATTGGTGTTCAGCTGGAGGAAACCATTGTCAGGTTACAGAGCTATTTCATAGATTAAAACAATGGGATGCTATACAACAGGACATATGCCACGTCTATGTTAATGCCATTCTTTCAAAATAACTGTCTGTGAGGATAAGGGAGGAGCTCTTCTTCTTCTAGTGGTGAACCAGGGCACTCCAGAGCTGCCTTCCCATTGAAGAACAATGGGGAAGCTGTGTGTTTTACATTTGTTTTGTAAAATTCTATTTTCTTTTCACAAACAGTGACCACAAAGACAAGCTCTACAGAGTGTTTCTCCCTTGGTTTCTAAGGAGAGCAATTCACCTTCACCACTGAGTGTTTTACTTCTCGGGAGATGAGAAGCATCTGAAAACCTGGGGACAGAATGAAACTGCTCCTTAAAACATGGCTTAAAGGGGTTGGAGAGGGTAAGTGGTGCAGGGATAGAGAGACGGCTCAGCAGTTAAGAGCACTGGTTACTTTTCAAGAGGATCCAGGTTTGGTTCTCGGCACCTACATGGTGTCTCACAACCATCTGTATTTCCAGCCCCAGGTTATGCGACACCCTTTTCTGGTCTCCAGGGACATTGTATGCACGTGGTGCACAGAGATATATAAATGAAGACACCCAAGCATACACATGACACATGTGCATACACATACTCATGCGAAAGAAAGGATGGAAGAGAGGAAGGGAAGGAGGGAGGGAGGGAGGGAGGGAAAAACACACTTACACATGTAAACACTCAAAAACAAGACAAACAGCAACAACCAAAATCATGATTAAGGGCACACAAAAGCTGACACCTTTAGAGGAATGAGGAAGGGATCGGTGGTGGTCGCCAGCAGATGGGGACAGATTTAGAGATAAGTCACCATACCAGGCCACAGAATATCAGGTGGTTCACAGGAAAGTACACAATGTAAGTCACAATGACCTTGGCACAAGGTGCCATTGGTATCCTAACAGGAGAACACAGGAGATGTGGACTCTCACCTCTATCTTCCCATGGCACTCAGCTTTAGAACCAGTCTCTAGTCAACTCTATAAGTTCAGGCTGATGAAGACAATTCCTCAAGTTTACCCACCCTGAAGGTAGCAAGCCCAATACACAGGGCAGAAATATCTGCAAACTCAATACTGCTTCTTAATTCTTTTGAGTATTGGGAATGCTTTGAAATAGCTTAAAGGTGGTAATGAAGAGACGGATGTTAATAGAGATACCCTAGGATTATAGATGAAAAAAATTATAAAGTTTTTAAGTCTGGTAAATATACAGGATTCTGGATGCTTATTAATGATCACTATCTGCTAACTAATAGTAGAGAATAAAACTGAAGTTTTAGTGGAGAGTGTGAGAAAGAACAAATTAGTGGGAAGATTTGTTAAGCAGCAATATACTTTAAACTTTACATTTACTTATTTTATGTGTCCGAATGTTTGCCTGCATAGACATGTATAGGTACCAAGTGCACGCCTGGTGCTGGAAGAGTCAAAGAGCAGTAGCAGAGCGCCTGGAACTCGAGCTATGGCTGGTGGGTTGTGAGCTACCACGCAGGTACTGGGAACCAAACCAGGGCCTTGCCCTGGAGCAACAAGTTCTCTTCATTGCTGAGCCATCTCTCCAGCTCCCCTGCTCTGCCTCAAGTAGTAATGCTCTACTATTAAACAAAGCCAGGAGGATCATTTTAAGGAAAAGGGAGGAAGCAGGGGTCATTGCTGTGCAGAGATGAACCCAGGGAGGGCATTTGATAGGGTAACAGCTCCTCTGGAATTCAGACTCAAAGACCCTTCTTTAATAGCCCCTCCCTTCACTTGTACAGATCACTGCAGACTTTTCAAAACAGCCAGGTTAGACATTCCCATCACAGTGTTCCTGGGAAGAGGTGTCATATCTATTCTGTGTATTTTTTTTCTTTCAGTTTTCTCTCTAAGAGGAAAAGACAAAGGGGTTACATGATGGTTCTTCTCTGTTCCCATTCTATGCCTTCCTCGTCCTTCTTACCTCACAAGCTTATTAGCTCCCCGTCTCCCTGAGCCCTTCTCTGAGAAGGGATCTAAGTCTGGACATAGCTAGCTCTCCCCTTCGCTGCTAGTACTAGTCAACACTAAACCTAGGATGATGACGAAAGGAACTTGTCAATGGCCAGCAAATACACAAAAACATGGCAGGCTTTCCCCCATCACCTCCCTCCACATAAATACATGTATGCATGGCATGAGAAGAGGAGGGGAAAGAACAAGTAGAGAAAAGGGGACATCAAACACCAGAGCTCAGTGATAGGGTTCGACCCCAAAGCTGGGGGTTTGAAAGCTAAAGAACACTTTAAGGAGAATGCATATTGAAAACTAAAATGCAGATGGACTAGTGTCAAGGAAAAATAGTTGGAAAGAAAGTTTTGGTGCCCTTAAAAAAATCATCTATGGAGATTTCAGGTCTCACATGTCCTAGGTCTCATATGTCCTTGGCGACCAGAGCAGGGTCAAGGGCAGGTATCAAGGCACATTCCCTTTGTGAGGTTTCTTTCAGCTGCTATTTGAACGAGCTCAGATCTATAAATAACTGCATCTCCAGGCCCACTAAGCAGTACATTAACATGACAGAGGCATAAATGTATAGTAGAAAGGAGGTGAAATCGTTGGAAGAAAGGAGAGTTTCAATTTGGCATGGACCACAGAAGATGAAAAGCAGATCCGGCCAGTTCTCAAACACTAAACTCCATTATGGGGACTATGATTACATCCTCCATTTTTCTACTTTGTCAAGCAGCCAATTTTAAGCTGCAAATTGTCTTCCTTTTATCTTAGAAAAGTAATGACCGCACAATGGGCGAGGCATTACCTCACCCTCGCCATGTTGCCTTGTCTTCATGGCGAGGGCATAGAGATGGGCAGGCAGGGAGGCAGGGCTCCTCTGAAATTACACAGCCTAATAACATGACCATCAGGAGACGTGTCCATGTAAGTGAACAAACATGGGCAGAAGAGCACACTCAATTACTTTTGATGCAGGAGAGATATTGATCAACGTCACACATATACTCTCTCTTCCCTCAACCCGTGTGTGCGTGTGCGTGTGCGTGCGTGCCTGCGTGCGTGCGTGTGTGTGTGTGTGTGTGTGTGTGTGTGTGTGTGTGTATGTGTATGTGTATGTATTTGTGTGGAGAGAAATGACAGGTATAATTATTTTTCTCAGGAAGCCTCTGCTCTTTAAAAAGCCTGCATTCATGCTTCTAGATTGAACAAATACCCAGAGAGCAATCTTGAGACCTTCAGGGAAAAAAGCTCTGCTCGTTCCATTAAAAACAGAGAGGAGAGAGGGCCTGTATGCTCTTTTGACCATTTGTAAACTCTTAAGTCTCTGGAGACAGTTTTTAAAATCCATGACCTTCCACACAGAGACTACTTCAGGTTTCCAAGAAAGGGCGACATTATATGTAAAGACTATTTGTGGAAAATACAATAGCTCACCCAGTCCTCTCATGGACAGATGTCAGCCAGCAACCTTCATACACTGTCTATTCTCTTGGGTTGCTTTCTACCTTCTAAATATATCAATATGAAAACAATTAGCATTGCTTTACCCTGATGGTGAGTGAGTTATTAGAAGAAGGATCACCACCCAGAACCCTAAGCCTGAATTGAGGAGCCCTCGTTACAGCAGAGCTCCAGGGATTCATGATGAACACACCTCAGTTCACAGAGCACTGGGGTGTGCAGAATTATATGATACTTGAAATTCATCCGTTCCAATTCCTCCCAGTACAGAAGTCTCCCAATGTTCTTGACAGGCCCTCCCACTCATAGCTGGGGATGGTGAGTAAGTGCCCATCATTTCAAACAGTTCTGGGATTATCCCCCTCTACCTACCCCCTCACCTGGGGAAAAGATCTAAATCTGACTTCTGGCTTCAGGCCAGTTCATGTGTAGCCTTAGGGAAAAAAAAAAGAACCAGCTATCCCTGGAAGAAGGTTATTGGTTCTCCCCTGCCATCTATGCAAGTCACAGATACGTTTATGAACATAAACAAGGACATAGCTAACTCCCTGCCACCGTTAAGCCCTTTCTGAATTCTCACTCTCTTTTCTTTTTACATTCACATGTGTGTGTGTGTGTGGGGGGGGGGGGGATCCATGGAGCAGACCAAACAAAAAGCTCTTGGTAAATGCAAGCTTTACCTGCAACAACAAAGCCATGGGCTGTTGAAATTGAGCAAGAGAGACCAGGAAAAGACTCCTGTAGAGAAAGGAGGCAATGTCTGAGCCAGACTTCAGGTGGCTTTGAGGCTTCAAAGATAATACTATCGAAAGACATGAATCCTTCATACAGAGCACATAGGCAAGCACATTAAACAATAATATTATACATATCTACTATAGAAAGATAGTATTGTTATATACTTCTTGGCCACATTGATACACAGAAAACATTTTCTGCAAACATAATTACCTTCTTACAAAAAAAAAAAAAATCCTACATTTGCTGTGGGTGGCTCAGTGTTTTCACTATGTGTTCATTTTATACCTGACCCATGGGTGGAAAACAAATTAAGACACAAAGTGAAACATTTTAATTGTCCTGGCTAAGTACCTGACCCTTAAAGAGGTGCAAACCCCCGTAAATGAGTTATCTATTTCCAAAAAGCCTTGGGCATAGCCTTTAGTCTATGGAAATTTACCTGCAATAAAATCCAGATCAGACCCTGACCAGCCTGAACCGGTGGCTCATCCTGCTTAACATTTCCTTTAGTAGAGTCACAGAGAACAAGTTAGTTACTCTTTAAGCTAATGAGTTCTTAATGATGCCATTGCAGCCCAATGAATAAAGCATTAGCCCCACAGCCAAGATGGCCCAGGACTTACAGGCACAGCAGCTCGCACCTTTCCAATACACAGCCCCAGGCCAGAAACCTAGCTTTCTCTTCCTCTAAATCACCCGAATATCTAGCTTTCTGTTCTTCAAATGACTGCCTGGCCCTTGTTCTGGTGAGTAGCAAGTGAAGGACAGTGAGCTTTGCAGTTCTCAATAAAACTATGTGCTTGTGGGCTCCACAGAAAGCCTCCCAGCATTCATAGGGAAATGAACAGGGCACCAAGCCGGTTGCAAGGGTAGGTGGGCATTTGCTACAAGGTTCTAGTTTGGCAGGGAGCAATCTGATTAAATGGGTTAAGCCTCTGGTGATGGTGGTGGTTGATTTAGCAGGACTCCATGGAGATGTCTGAGGGAAGAGAAAGGCCTGGGTGGCTTAAGCATCATCAGGTTTCTGAGGCTGGAGGTGGATGGGAGTGTACACAGAGGTGGTTCTAGATTTTAGGACCTTAAATGATTCAGAAATTAGAAAGACTGTCCTGGAGCTGGAGCTGGAGCTGGAGCTGGAGCTGGAGCTGGAGCTGGAG
>JADRCD010235008.1:1117-21033 GCA_019843815.1 Montemys delectorum
AGGAAGGAAGGAAGGAAGGAAGGAAGGAAGGAAGGAAGGAAGGAAGGAAGGAAGGAAGGTGGGAGGGAGGGAGGGAGGGAGGGAGGGAGGGAGGGAGGTGAGGAGGGAGAAAGGAAGGAAGAAAGGAGAAAGGAAGGATGTAGTTGCCACAGTTCCACTGGGTAGCGATTGACACCTCTCCACAAGACTCAATATTCATTATGCTGCTGAATTGACTTCACTCTGCTATCCAAAGTCTAGGACAAGATAGTTTCCAAATGACTTGGAAGATGAGGAATGGCTACCTCATCATGTTCTGCAACTGAGAAGCACCATTAATTCTTAACCTTGGATTTACAAAGTCAAGCCTACAATTTAAGAGAGTAGAAATGACTTTGAGTTGATTTTCTCTCACTCACACATACACCTTCAGCTAACCTCTGCATCTTCTCTCCTTCTTCTGTTTTCTTCCTTCCATCTTCCTCTCTATATGTATTGGCTGTAGTTCTTAAAAGATAGTCCATTTAACGTCTTAATGCAGCTTCTCCCACCCTCAATGCACAGACACGGTGAAACACACACACACACACACACACACTCACACGCACATGCACACGCACACACACACATAGGGAGCACGGGGTGCCAAAGCTCATATTACAAACTAGATCAGTTTATGATTGTATGGTTCTTGATCAACATGAGCTATATTTTAGAATTTTGGAATGGTTTGTACGTTATATATTATTTGAGACCCTCTAGTCCTATAAATCTGAGATACTCTGTTGGAATGTAATACTCATTTCTTGATTACTGAATAATACACAACAGAAGCTGTGCCTCTGTTTAACCAGCTGATCAAATCTTAAAAGGTTCAACACCATGCTGTGTGACCTTCTCCAGACTTGAAATGCCATACATTCTTTATCTTGTACTGTCACTCCAAATTACCTTATTTCATTATTGCAACAGTTATAAAAAGCTGATGTCTCATTTTTCATAATACATCTCATTTTCTGTGTTGTAAATATCTTTTCTTGCAGCAAAAGTCTTTTTATAATTCTACTTATTAATCTGAATTTTCTGCTGTAGGGAAGAGAAAATGAAGGTGGGGAAAGATTTATCTGACCTGAGAGGTCTTTAAATTCCATTGCTAAGCCAGGGAAGACACTAGAGAAGTGGAAGCTGGAGTTCATGCCACTGACTCCTGACTTGCATCATTTAGACAAATGTTCACTTAAAAGTATCTCCTCCAGGTCAAATATTTAAGGTGAAAGAAAAACTACAGAAAAGGTTCAGAAACTAAACCAAGGTTTTAAGGCTGTGTGTCAGATTGCTCAATAGAAAATATTTTTAAAGAATGATAACTAAAAAAATAAAAAAGGTCAAACATGTTTATTATACCTATTTCTAGTGTACTGTGAACCCACATAATTACTGGGGAAGCAAGCACATGTTCAGTTCACCGTATCTTAATATCTTATAGGAAAGAACAAAAACAAAAACAAAACCCTTAAATTAGCTACAGGCAAGTGCAAAAGTAAAATAAAAGTCAAAGATCCCCAAGGGTTTTAGAGAGATAGTTTCAACTTCCAGAGCTGAGCAATATAGGTGCAGACAGCAGGGATTTTATAGGTGAGCAGCTACTCAGGGCCAAGCAGAGTTCTACAAAATGACTGTCCTTTAGGAAGATCCATCATAGATAGCCCCAGGATGGGACAGAGAAGTCTAGTTGTGGAAGGCTTTGAACAGCAAAGGCACTGTGGAAAGGCAGTACTTTGAAAGGTGGGTCTGAACACAAAGTGCTTTGGCAAGTCAAGAATCCTCTGGTTTCTTCTAGCCCCAAGGAAGCTCAGGACCAGCGGGAAACCCTCAAATCAAATTCTTATCACATGGAGATACACAAGCAATCACATGATTTGTATCATAAGACGTGGGAAACCAACATTTCTCAATAACTGGCCTATCAGTAAAACCTCAATCATTTCATGGGAGTCTAAAAGTAGAAGGTGTGGCAAGAAAGACTCCAGGGAAAAAGATTTGTGCTCTGGGTTACAATAATCAGTCAGAACAAATGTCCAAAGCATAGTGAAACATACAGTCAAGATCTGTAAATTTCAAAGACGTCTATTACATGAAGTGGTCAGGGGAGAATTTCAGAAGTGGGTAAGAAAAAAATCCTTCTGCCATTTGGCTCTCATGGATAGACCTGATGTCCTCGGGCTTAGCTGCTAGTACACTTTGCAATATGTAAAAAAAAAATTACAACCTATTTATGTAAAACTAATTACTAGAAAAATACGAATTACGAATGAGAATAAGTAGGTTTAGGGAGGTTCCTGGAGTCAGATTCTGTCACACAATTACACTTACAAATATGGATTCATAATCAAAGAAATAGGGAATTTAAAAAGGGACAAATTTCACTACAGTGAGATTAGTAAGAAATGTAAATTCCTAGATAATTTTGTGAGTCTAATTTATTTTTGGCAACAAAACCAAAGACATGGGCATATTTCTGGCCAGAACCATTGTTAACACAAACACAAAAGTTAAAGACTGATGCAGATAAGGTTCAGAAGTTAAGAGCACCCAATGTTCTCGCAAAAGATAGTTGAAAATAAACGGAAGAAAACCACAGACTCATCTACGCGCAGAAAGCAAAGACTACAAGGTCACTTTTCTCAAGGTGCTATGAGAGAATTTGCTAGGGATTCTTTTTAAATTCTACTTTCCTCTTACCCAAGCACAGAACTAGAAGGTCTACTGGGACCCGACTGCAGCTAGCCATGACCACGAGGTAGAATTAAAATGCAAGAGATGTGCAGTAGTTCCATATTTTGACCATAAAACTCTGTGTTGTGACTGATGTACTCTGTCTGTCATCTGCAGCTAAATTGACTGGACTCCGAGGAGTGAGTCCCACAGGATGGAAGTTACTAGGGGATTGTGTGTAACAGAACATCAGCACCAGCACCAGGACGGTCTGTCACAGAGCAAGAAATGAATGCTGAAGCATTAAAGTCTGACGCTGTTTTATCACCTAAGGGGATCTTAATTGATACCCTTGATACAGGATAACAACCTCCCAGGTCACACTCAGCATCTTACTCCCCTGCGCGAAAACAGTACAGCCCTTGTCATCACAATAAAACAAGAGAACACTAGGAGAAAAAGGCCCGAGGAAGTAAGACAAATTGCCGTTAGTCACAGAATTCAAGATCATCAAGAAATAAACAGGATACAAGGAAGACACCAAAATGGGTGTATAAGTATACGATATGATATTTAGTCCCAGCAGAAATTATGAAAAAAAAAAAAAAAAACAGCTCAAAGTCACAGTAAGCTAGCATTTCCTATTTGAAAAAATTAGCACGATTTCTTAAAATACTCTCTTCTTTTTAGTTTATGGTGTGTACATTTGTGAATCTGTGTGTGGGTTTGTGCACATGAGTACAGTGCCTGCAGAGCACTGAAGAGGGTATCAGGTCCCCTGGAGCTGGAGTAACAGGCAGGTGGAAGTCACTCTACCTGGGAGCTGGTAACTG
The DNA here is from genome assembly GCA_019843815.1 of Montemys delectorum. NCBI lineage: Eukaryota > Metazoa > Chordata > Mammalia > Rodentia > Muridae > Montemys > Montemys delectorum. The sequence goes on from JADRCD010235008.1 coordinate 4,645, forward strand.
AAATTCACTGGCTGGAAAGGCAAAGAGCCCTCTTAATTGCTAAGCCGTTGTTTCTTCATAGCTGAGCCACTGGTTTGATTTTTCCAGAGATATTCATTCAGAAAGAATGTGAGCATCCAAAAAACTGTGAGAGGGAAACCAGCAAATATGCTATAGGTGTGTGTGAATATGACCCCAATACATTGTGTACAATTGTGAATTATTATTTTAAAAAAAAAAAGTTGTTTTTTTAAGGAAACCAGATATTAATTTGGTAAGTTTTTGGTTCCAATGGAACCCTTGTAATGACTTGGTAAGAAAGCAAAATACTGCCATTACCATAAAAAATAGCAGGAAGAATTCACAAACCAAATGAAATACAATCACTTCATGATCCAACAATGTACCTCTAGTTATTGTAATCAGTAGTTCAAAGAAATTCAAATACTGAATGTTGCCACAAGATTCACAATAGCCACATGGTGGAAGCAATCCAAACTTTCCTGAAGAAAATTTGATGGATGTAAACAATGTATCTTTAAGAAAGAAGAGAATCCTATAATATGTGTCAATGTGGTTCAATTTTGAGAAAATTATGCTGAGCAAAGCAGAGAAGGAGACATGCTGAACTGTTCTACATATGTGTGGTAATCTAAAATATAGAAATTCACACAATTATAATTGTTTCAAGATCAATGAGAGAAAAGTGGAGTGGCTGTTAGGGTGTGAAAATGAAATGTGCCCCCCCCCCAGACCCATGTTTTGCATGTTTGGTTCCTAGACTGTGGTGCTATTTCTGGAGATGGGGAAACTTTAGGAGGTGGGACTTAACTGGAGGAAGTAGGTTACTAGGGGAAAGTGTTGAGGTATATATTATCGCTGCCTATCTTCTTGTCTCCCACTCTTTGCCTATCTTGTCTATCATAAATTAGACAGCTTTTGTCAGTCAAATTTATCTTCTACCATGATGCTTGGCCTATCCACATTAGTACAGGGAACATGGGATGAATGTACGAGCTAAAGTACTGACTAGTTCTTTAAACAACTTTTCTTGACTATTTGTCACAGTAAAAAAAAAAAGCTAACTAATACAATTCCCAACTAATAAGCACAATGTTTTGATTAAACAACATAGATACAACTTCAGAGAGCCATAATAAAATGATGAATCTATGCCTAGTAAAACGTTATTCTGCACTTCAAAAGTTAAGAGGGTAGCAAACATAGTAAGCATACTTATCATAATAAAATACAGAGCCAGAATAAAATATGAGTAGTTTAGGAAATTTACTGAATATAATAGCAATATAGGAAAGTTTATTTCACTTGTGTATTGTAATAATAAATGGCTCAGAATCAAAGAAAACGCAATCAAGTAATGTTATATGTTAGCAAAAAAAAATTGAGGAATCGATGAATAAATGCTAAAATGGCATGTGTATTTCAAAAATTATAAAATCTCACCTAAAGATAGTTTAACTTTTGGAGCTAGAAAGATGAATTCATGTTTAAGAGCACTTGCTGCTCTTACAGAGGACCTGAGTTCGATTCCCAGCATCCATGTCAGGCAGCTCACACTTACTGTAACTCCAGTTCCAGGGAATCTGATGCCCTCTCTGGCCTCTGTGGGCTTACATTCATACACATATACATGATCCAAAAAAATTTTAAAAAAGTAAATCTCTTTTTTCTTTTTGGCCTTTTTTTAAATTAGATATTTTCTTTATTTACATGTAAATTTCTCCTTTCCCAGTTTCCCCTCCAAAAAACAAACAAATAAACAAAAACAACAAGAACAAACCCCTGCTGCCTCCCCCCTCCCCATGTCTACCACCCCACCCTCTCCCACTTATTGGCCCTGGTATTCCCCTATACTGGGGCACAAAACCTTCACAAGGCCAAGGTCCTCTCCTCCTATTGATGATCGAATTTGCAATCCTCTACTATACACATGCTGCCAAAACATTCAGTCCCACCATGTATGGTCCTTGGTTGGTGGTTGGGTCCCTGGGAGCTCTGAGGGTACTAGTTAGTTCATATTGTTGTTCGTCCTAAGGGGCTGCAAACCCTTCAACTCCATAGATTCTTTCTCTAACTCCTTCATTGGGGACCGTGTACTCAGTTCAATGAATGGCTGTGAGCCTCTACATCTGTATTAGTCAGGTATTGTCAGAGCCTCTCAGGAGATAGCTATATTTAGGCTGGCTTGTCCTTCCTTCAGTCTCTGCTCCATAGTTAAACTCTGCAACTCCTTCCGTGTGTATTTGGTTCCCCCTTTTAAGAAGGAATGAAATGTCCTCCTTTTGGTCTTCCTTCTTAAGTTTCAAAAAGTAAATCTCTTAAAGATACTTTTAGTCTCAATTATCCAACTATATTAGTAGTGGTGGAAATATATATGACAAAATATCCAACTTCCTCAATTATTTGTAGATGTAAAACAGTCCCCAATGTTTTTTTCGTTCCTCTTTGGATGGAATTGAGAAAAGACAGATTTTAAACTCTAAAAGTGTTAGTGTATATGAAAGTTAAAATGGTTCTAATAGGGCTCATTAAATAGGTGCTACATTCCTGAAAGGATAACCAGCCACAGGAATTGCTGTGAACAATATTACTTCATTTTAAATCTATGCTGAATGTTCAAGGTGGTAGTTATAGAGTGGAAGAGTAAAGGATAATATAAAACAACTGACTCCAGAGACAGACCATGTCATTGAAAACTGAGCCCAAGTTGAAGAACACTAAGTGGAATTATTAGACTATCCTAATTAAACTCTGTAATTGGTACTTTATTTCATACATACCCCCAGCATAAGAGAGGCTTAGTAATAAAGTAAAAAAATGTGACATTCAAAACTTTTCTAAAAAATCATAAAAAGAGGTAACTTTAGATATAAAATTATGAAATATTGTGAAATATTGTGTTCATGTGAAGATACCTAAGAGCCAGCAAGATGGCTGAGAGGGTAAATCTACTTACTGCCAAGCGTGATAAACTGACTTTGATACCCAGGGCCAACATGATGGAAGAGTAGAACTGACTCCTGCAAGCTATCTTCTGATTTCTGTATACATACTGTTACACACATAGGTACACAATAAAAATATATAAATGTAAAAGATTAAATCTTAAAAGATGCTCAAGTGTGTGTATATAAAGGAACCACAACCAAGAGAAGATATTTTTGAGCACATAAACTAAGAAGCTAATGTCTAAGCATTATGCAAATTCTATGAATTAATAAAATTGATCTAATTAAAATGGACAGGTATGAGCAATGATTTTAATAGAAAAGAACATTTGAATAAAGATATAAGCTTAAATGCACTACTCATTATTCATAAGGGAAATGTTAGTTTAAAAAATATGATTTTACATTTATCCATTTAAGCAAAAATTAAAAGTTTGCCCAAGGACATAATAAAAAGGAGCACTGTGATTCACTTTTACAGAAAAAAAATGTAGCCAGTGATGTAAAACATTAACATTGTTCAATATAGCTAAGCATTCTGCTATAAGACATCCAGCACGGCTTCTCATGAAAGTCACACAGAGAGCTGAAAAGTAATTACCTTCTTTTATAGGCAGGTGAACAGAGTGTAAGCAATTGTATATGTGCTGAGGTACCCTACAGCAACAAGAAGAAATAACCTCAACTACGTATATCCATGTGGATAGTCTCAACAGCATCCTGTTAAGTAAAAGGAGCAAGAAGTCAAAGAAAACAATTACAGCAGTTCTGGTGATCTGCACAGGACCCATACAAGATGAAGCCAGCAATATTCCAGCAGGGATGAAGTGGGGGAATAGATGCCAAAGCCCAGCTACTAACTAAGGAGCCATCTGAAACTGGTGTCTGCTGAAGGGGAGAAAGTTAGTTTTCAGGGGGGACATGACCCCTAGTAGATTAACTGTACCCGAGTGAATAGCCCTACACCACTGAGTATATAGGCAGCACAACTGCTTTTAGCTAAGTTATTAAAAAAATAGGAAGAAGAGGGAGTGAAGTTGGGAGGTGCATGTGAAGGGTAAATATGATCTAAAGACATTGTATACATGTATAAAATCTCCAAAGATCTTAGCCATTCTGACTGGTGTGAGGTTGGGTCGTTTCCATTTGCATTTCCCTGATGACTAAGGATGTTGAACATTTCTTTAGGTATTTCTTGTCCATTCGAGATTCCCCAGTTGAGAACTCTTTGTTTAACTCTGTACCCCATTTTTAATAAGGTTATTTGGTTCTCTTGAGTCTAACTTCTTGAGTTATTTGTACATATTGAATATTAGCCCTCTATTGGATGTGGGATTGGTAAAAGATCTTTCCCTAATCTGTAGATTGCCATCTTGTCCTGATGACAGTGTCCTTTGCCTTGCAGAAGCTTTTCAATTTTATGAGATTCCATTTGTCTATAGTTGATCTTAGAGCCTACGCCATTGGTGTTCTTCTGGTTCAGGAACTTTTCCCCTGTGCCAATGTGTTTGAGGCCCTTTCCCAGTTTCTCTTCTAATAGATTCAGTGTGTCTGGTTTTATGTGAAGGTCTTTGATCCACTTGGACTTTCTACAAGAAGATAAGAATGGGTTAATTTGCATTCTTCTACATTCCGACAGATAGTTAGGCCAGTGCTATTCGTTGAATATGCTGTCTTTTTTTTCCACTGGATAATTTTAGCTTCTTTGTCAAAGGTCAAGTGACCGTAGGTATGTGGGTTCATTTCTGGGTCTTCAATTCTATCTTATTGATCTACCTGCATGTCTCTGTACCAATACCACTTGGTTTTTTATAACTATTGCTCTGTAGTAGACCTTGATGTCAGAGATGGTGACTTCCCCAGAAGTTCTCTTATTGTTGTCAGAATGGCTAAGATAAAAAACTCAGATGACAGCAGATGCTGGCGATATTCTGGAGAAAGAGGAACACTCCTCCATTGCTGGTAGGATTGCAAGCTGGTACAACCACTCTGGAAATCAGTCTGTCAGTTCCTCAGAAAACTGGACATAGTACTACCTGAAGACCCAGCTATACCACTCCTGAGCATATACCCAAAATATGCTCCAGTATATAGCAATGGCACATGCAATAAATAAATAGCCTCCTTATTTGTAATATCCAGAAGCTAGAAACAACCCAGATGTCCCTCAACAGAGGAATGGGTACAGAAATGTGATTCATTTGCACAATGAATTACTATTCACCTATTAAAAACAATAATGTCATGAAATTCACAAGCAAATGGATGGAAGTAGAAAATATCATCCTAAGTGAGGTAACCCAGTCACAAAAGAACACACATGGTATACACTCACTGTGTAAGTGGGTATTGGGAAAAAAACTAAGAATACTCATGATAAAACTCACAGATGATATGAAACTGAAGAAGAAGGAAGACCAAAGTGTGAATGCTTCAGTACTACTTAGAAGGGGGAACAAGATAATAAGGAGAGGTAGAGGGTGTGGAGGAATTGGGAAGAAGAGAGGAGAGGGAGCAGGAAAAAGAGGGGTTACCATCCTGTGTGGTAGGAGATGGAGAAGAAGTACAGAGTGTCAGGAAATTAAACAGAAGTGTGTAGCAATGGGGTATGGGGATCTAGGGATAGTCACCAGAATGTCCCAGATGCCAGGAAAGCAAGAGGCTCCCAGGACCCAACAGGGACGACATTAGCTGAAATGTCCCACAAAGGGGAGGGAGAACATATAGAGATCATATCCAGAGGTTAGGCACGACCCCCAGTTGAGGGATAGGATGACACACCTATCTCAAAAATATTAAGCCAGAATTGTCCCTGTCTAAAGGAAATTCAAGGACAAAGAGTGGAACAGAGACTGAAGGAAAGGCAATCCAGAGACTTCCCCTCCTAGGGTTACATCCCATATGTAGACACTAAACTCAGACACTATTGCTGATGCCAAGTTCTTGCTGACAGGATCCTGATATGACCGTCTCATGAGAGGCACTGCCAGAGTCTTACCAATACAGATGCTGATATCTGCAGCCAACCATCAGACTGAACACAGGGAACACAGTGGAGGAGTTAGGGGAAGAACTGACAGAGCTGAAGGGGTTTGCAATGCCATAGGAAGAACAATATCAATTAACCAGACCACTCAGAGCTCCCAGAGACTAAACCACCAACCAAAGAGTACACATGGATGGACCCATGGCTCCAGCTGCATATGTAGCAGAGGATGGCCTAGTCGGTCATCAATGGGAGGAGAGACCCTTGGTTCTGTGAAGGCTCTATGCCCCAGTGTAGGGGTATGCTAGGATGGTGAGGCAGAAGTGGGTAGGTGGGTATGGGAAAACCCTCATAGAATCAGGGGCTTTATGGAGGGGGAAACTGGAAATAACATTGGAGATGCAAATAATTAAAATAACCAATAAAAAAATTTTAAAACATCTCCAAAGAACAAAGAGCAATATTTCATGCATTTACACTTTATATTTCCTAAAAGCGAAACTAAAAGAAATACATATTTGGTGTGCATGCAGGTGTGTGTATGTGTGTGTGTGTGTGTGTGTGTGTGTGTGTGTGTGTGTAGTAAAGAAGACAATAAAGAAATTAAACTAGCAGACTGCACTGAAAGGAGGGATGGAGGAGGATGTGTTTAGAGACACATACCTTAGTTGCCACAGACAGACTAATTATTCTAAGGCTAGATAATGACTTTATCATGTCATATCATTGATATTGATTAAAATATACCTACTCCTTATTCATACTTCTATGTGATGCAATTTATTGTTAAAATATGTAAAAGTAATTGAAGTTACAACTTTTTTCACATCTCCAGGATTTTTTTCTTTCTGTACAAATGGAACCTTCAATTTTTCTTCCTAATGGTTCTTAATTGCACAGTTTTAAGATGAAAAAAGAATTGAGACTATTCTCCGGACTAGATTTTTGCTTGTATTAACTACTATTTATTTGTGGATAATGGCAAACAATAGCAGTTGCTCACAGTAACAGGCAATAAAACTGGCTTCTTGAATCCCACCCAGAAAGCATGTTTAAAGCTCTGTGTGACAGGCACTGTGCAGGATATTGTTGAGTTCTCACGTCGTTTTCACAAGCCCTATAATTTTAGCACATTCCAGTTTCCCCAGCCTGCTTAAAGCATTCTTACAAACCCTCACCTTTCAGAAATGCATTAAATAAGGCCAGCCTCTGAATGGCCCAGGAGGGAAGGAATTATAGAGAATTCTTGGCATCTGTATGTTTCTTTTCGGCTTGTACAGATTGGAAATGTTACAGTCGTCACCCCAGCACCAGATGCCAGAGCAGAAAAAGGCCAGCAGCTTTCTTGATTTATTTAATTTTTCTTATGTTCAAGCTCCCCTGCCTTGCCTTCTGCCTCTGAACTCTGGAGAACCCCTGATGTGCTGAGCATGCCTCTGCATCCCTGTTTCCATGGTCTCATTCCTTGGCATTCCTTCCCTTGATATTTTGCCTGGTTGGATCTCTGTGTGAGACCCGATAGGGTACTATCTACTCTACAAGACTACCTAGAGTAGCCCTATGGAGAGGCCCAGTAGTCATCAAGGTGAGCTGTCTGCAACAATATGCTGCAGGGGATTATTAGGGATGCAAACAGGCAGGGGAGCTGGCTTACTGGATAAAGTACTTGGTACGCAAGGGTGAGGACCTGGTTTACAACCCCCAATACACACATTAAAAAGTCAATATAGGTAGAGACAGCAGGTCCTTGGGGTTCATTGGCTAGCCAGCCTAACTTAGTTGGCAAGTTCTAGGTTCAGTGAGAGACTCTGTCTCAAAACTGAGGTCAAGGGCAACTGAGAAAGACACCTCTGTCCTAGACACACACACACACACACACACACACACACACACACACACACACACACACACACACACAGAGAGAGAGAGAGAGAGAGAGAGAGAGAGAGAGAGAGAGAGAGAGAGAGAGAGAGACAGACAGGCAGACAGACAGACAGACAGACACAGAGACACAGAGATACAGAGCAGAGACACAGAGACAGACAAAGTTGGGGAACTCTGGCTGATTGCCAGGTGTGCTAAATCACCGATTTATTAAAGGCCAGGCAATACCCAGCCCAGAAGTAGCATTTAATAAGGTATGCCTCTGCCCAGTATAAGAATGTCTATCAATGTCTTTTGCCAGGATAATTCCCAAACAATCTTAGTATTGCAAAGGAATTTGTCAGAGCTGCAAACTTAGAGACATGGCCATAATGTGGTCATCTTTTAGACAACATGTACAACCAACATTGTCTTCTTATGTCATTTCAATTCCAGGGTCCTAGAGATGAAATTTTTTTTATTTATTCATTTATTGATTGGTTGATTGATTGACAGCTCAGTTGTTTTATGTTTTTCTTTAATTAGATAGTTTCTTTGTTTACATTTTAAAAGATATCTACTTTCCTGGTTTCCCCTCCCCCCTCCCCCTGCTCACCAACCCACCCTCTCCCACTTCCTGGCCCTGGCATTCCTCTACACTGGGGAACAGAGCTTTTACAAGACCAAGGGCTTCTCCTTTCATTGATGACAAACTAGGCCAACCTCTGCTACATATGTAGCTGGAGCCGTGAGTCTCACCATGTGTACTCTTTGGTTGGTGGTTTAGTTCCTGGAAGTTCTGAGGGTAATGGTTAGTTCATATTGTTGTTCCTCCTATGCGGCTGCAAATCCTTTCAGCTCCTTGGGTCCTTTCTCTAGCCCCTTCATTGGGGACCCTGTGCTCATTCCAATGGATGGCTGTGATCCTCTACTTCTATATTAGTCAGGTACTGTCAGAGCCTCTCAGGAGACAGCTATATCAGCCTCCTGTCAGCCAGCACTTGCTGGCATCCACAGTAGAGTCTGGGATTGGTGATTGTATATGGGAAGAATTCTCAGGTGAGGCAATCTCTGGATTGTCCTTCCTTCAGTCTCTGCTCCGTATTTTGTCTCTGCAACTCCTTCCATGGGTATTTTGTTCCCCCTTCTAAGAAGGATCGAAGTATCCACTCTTCTTTCTTCTTGAGTTTCTTGTGGTTTGTGGATTGTATCTTGGGCATTCTGAGCTTCTGAGATAATATCCACTCATCAATGAGTGCATACCATGTGTGTTCTTTTGTGATTGGGTTACCTCACTCAGGACGATATTCTCCAGATCCATAAATTTTCCTAAGAATTTCATAAATTCATTGTTTTTAATAGCTGAGTAGTACTCCATTGTGTAAATTTACCACATTTTCTGTATCCATTCCTCTGTTGACGGACATTCAGGTTGTTTCCAGCTTCTGGCTATTATAAATAAGTCTGCTATGAACGTAGTGGAGCATGTGTCCTTATTACATGTTGGAGCATCTTAAGAAATGTTCAACATCCTCAGTCATCAGGGAAATGCAAATCAAAACAGCCCTGAGATTCCACCTTACACCAGTCAAGTAACAGTAGATGCTGGCGAGATTTTGGAGAAAGAGGAACATTCCTTCACTGCTGGTGGGATTGCAAGCTGGTACAACCACTCTGGAAATCAGTCTGGCAGTTCCTCAAGAAATTGGACATAGTACTACCAGAGGACCTAGCTATACCACTCCTGGACATATACCCAGAAGATGCTCCAACATTTTATTAAAGCATGAAACTTTTAATGCTTGGCAGAGTCATTCACAAGCTGAGCCATCTCACTACTTTAGATGTTGGCATTCCTCATGTTACCAAGCCTATTTGCACTGTCCTCTACAGACATGATTGGGTTAGATGGGTTCAGTGGAAGGTGTGTATGTGTGTATGTGTGTGCACATGTGTGTGCCCATGTGGAGGACACAGGTAGACACTGGACATCTTCTATCATTCTCCATCTTACTTTTTAAGACAAGGTGCTGTGCCTTGAATAAGAGATGTCCCACAGAATCCTGTATTTGAACACCTCAGCTCCAGTTGGTAATGTTGCTTCAGGAGATTGGGGGTTCCTTCAGAAAGTGGAGCTGTACTGGAGAAAGGTCTCTGAGGATACACACACACACACACACACACACACACACACACACACACACACACATCCAAGCCATGTTTCCTTTTCTTTGCTTCATGTGTGGTGCACATTAAATTTGATCAGCCAACCTCCTGCTTCTCCTACCATGCTTTCCAACCATAATGGGCTGTTTCCCCTTTAAATCTGTAATGAACATGGTGGAGCATGTGTCCTTATTACATGATGGAGCATCTTGTGGGTATATGCCCAGGGAATTCTTAGGGAAATGGATGGATCTGGAGAGTATCATCCTGAGTGAGGTAACCCAATCACAAAAGATCACACATGGTATGCATTCTTTGATAAGTGGTTATTAGCCCAGAAGTTTGGAATACAGGAAGAACGACCCACAAACCACAAGAAACTTAAGAAGAAGGAAGACTAAAAGGTGGACATTTCATTCCTTCTTAAAAAGGGGAATCAAACACCCACAGAAGGTGTGGCAGAGATTAACTATGGAGCAGAGACGGAAGGAAGGACAAGCATATAGCTATCTTCTAAGAGGCTCTGACAATACATGACTAATACAGATGTAGAGGCTCACAGCCATTCATTGAACTGAGTACACTGTCCCCAATGAAGGAGTTAGAGAAAGGTTCTATGGAGCTGAAGGGTTTGCAGCCCCTTAGGACGAACAACAATTACTAACTAGTACCCTCAGAGCTCCCAGGGACCCAACCACCAATCAAGGACTATACAGGGTGGGACTGAATGTACTGGCAGCAGGTATATAGTAGAGGATTGCAAATTCGATCATCAATAGGAGTAAAGGACCTCGACCTTGTGAAGGTTTTGTGCCCCAGTGTAGGGGATTGCCAGGGCCAATAAGTGGGAGAGGGTGGGGTGACAGGCATTGGGAGGGGGGAGGCAAAAGGGGTTTGTTCTTGTTTTTGTTTGTTTGTTTGTTTGTTTGTTTGTTTTGGAGGGGAACTTGGGAAAGGGAAAATGTACATGTAAATAAAGAAAATACCTAATTAAAAAAAAAATCTGTAATGAAAACCAGCTCTCTTCCTAAGTTGATTATCAACAGGAGATTTTTCTCACAACAGAAAAGAAACTGAAATACAATCTCTTGCTGAATCCAAGGCTCATGGATTCAGCTAGGCTGACTGGCCAGGGAGGTCCAAGGTATTCTGGCCCCCACAGTGCTGGGATGAACGGGTCACAAGTCCAAGGCTTTCTTATATGGCTTCTGTGGCAAGAGCCACAGTTCCTCATGCTCACACAGACTAAGTCCTCTTCTAGCCTTCAGTTGAGAGGGGTGAGTGTAATTTTACAGAGAGGACATCAACTCCTTACCTGCAGGGAGACAGAGATGAAGGCTGCTCTTGCTCATTTCCTTTGCAAAGAAAGATGTGAAACAGAGGAAGCATTGGCTAGTCTGGCAATAGCAGTAAATATCCTCCTGCTAGTTTCTCCTTGAAGATGTCAACTGCAAATGGATTTAAAAGATTTATTTTCCTTTAGTTTTATTGATTCTCTGATTTGATTTCAACAGTAAAAGATAACAAGGGCAGAGGCTGTTTCTTCGTTGACTTTAATCAATGGCCTAGTAAAATAAAATGATTCCTCAAAGAGATAAAATGTCTGACAAGCCTGTTTTACCAAAATAGTACCTCACAGGGTGGGATACACAGGTGAGTTACCTCACTGAGCAGTTCTGGCAAGCATATTAAATGGTTTCCCAGCATGCCCTGCTCTTCCAGGGAGTATTTTGTGCTGAGTCATTTATTTTGAAAGTAAAGACACAAATTTAAGGTGTAGCAAGAACAGAGACAGGAGCATGGCTCTGTGTGAATTTACTATTATTAGGCAATTGTTACACTGAAAGCCATTTACATCATAAGAACTGTTTGTTATTATACTTTCACTGCAAAAAAAAAATGTTTTGTGGATGAGTAAGAAGATGAGGATCTGAGTTCAAGTATCCAGTACTGATATAAGAAGCCAGGCAGGGCCATGCTGCTCAGTAATGCTAATGCTGTAGAGAGTGAAAATACAAGGATGGCCAAGGGCTTACTGGATTCCAATTTAGCTGCAGATTTAGCAACAGACCTTGTATCAAGGGAATGGAAGCAGGGTGTAGAACAGGGCACATGGCATGTTCCTCAGTGCTCCACATGTACATAGGTGAATGTATCCATACACATGTGTGTGCCTAAACCACATATGGACACACACACACACACACACACACACACTCTACTTCCCTTGATTATACAGCCACCTGATCTCATGTATCTTTTACTAAAGGCAGTTTTTAAATTACTTCATTTCTTATTCTTTTATCTTTTAATCATAATACAGTTAAAAATCAAAGATTATTTAATTGAAAATCATTGTACATGTTCAAACTATAGAATGTGATGATTTAATGCACATATCATTCTATACAGCCATCATTATTGAATCAATACACACTTCACCAGCTATGTCAGACACCCAATCCCTATAATTAGCTGATCTTATAAGAAGGTATGTTCTTTTAGACTAATTCCCTTTCCAACATTCCAATTCCTGAAAACCATCTCTCTACTATTGGATTGACTTTAAATCACTCATGGTTTGTGGTTTTTTTTTTTTTTTTTTTTTTTTTTTTTTTTTTTGGCCTGGCTTATCAGGATAAGCTCTGCTGTCACCAATGAAACATTTCCCCTTTTAATACTATTGACTTGTTCTGGGCAGTGGTGGTGCACACCTTTAATCCCAGCACTTGGGAGGCAGAGGCAGGTGGATTCCTGAGTTGAAGGCCAAAGTGGTCTACAGAGTTCCAGGACAGCCAGAACTACACAGAGAAACCCTGTCTCGAAAAAAACAAAAGAAAAAAACAAAAAACTATTGACTTGTACTTAATACTTAATCCCATTCTATTGAATATATCAACTATAAATTAGCTATCCACTCATCTATTGATGAACCCAATTATTTCAACAGCTTGTCTACTGTGATTAGTGCTTTAATTTACATAAAGAGGTATCAGTGAGATAGATTAGCCAACAAAGGCATTTGTCCTCAAATCTAATGACCTGAGTTCAATCCATGGAACCCTCCTGATAAAAGAAAGCTGATAAATTGTCCTTTGACCTCCACATGATCCCTATAGCCCAATAATGCACACAAATGTACCTATCTACACAAATATTAATAAATACAAATAAATATGAGATTAATATTTCTCTCTGAGATACTGATTTTAGTATAATCCTTTAAATATACACCTTATTGACATACACCCAACTATGCTATTGCTGCATGATATAGTAGTTTCATATTTAATAGTTTGAGCAATGTTCAAATTGTTTCCATGATGACTGAATGGTTTACATTCCCATCAACCATGACAGGTTTCCTGCAATCTTCCTGCCATTCCCTAGACTTATTCCTCCTCTTGGATAGTCTCTATCCAGTCCTCAGTGAAGCGATGTCTTATTGTAGCTATGATTTATACTTTTTCAATCATGGCTGGGGATTGGTAAAAGTGACCTTTCTCTAATCTGTGAATGCTGCATCTGCCATGCTTGGAATTAAAGTGGTCCCTATAGGCTCATGTGTTTGAGTACCTGGTCCTTGGTGGTTGGAACTGTTTGGGAAGTATGAGGAGGTAAGGTCTTGGAGAGGATTCAAAAGATGTATGTCATTCCTAGTGTGCTCTCTCTACCTCTTGTTTGGAGATCAAGATGAAAGATCTCAGCTGTTCCTGCCTCCATGACTTTGGTCCATGGCCAACATGGACCAACTCCTTGAAACAATAATTCCAAATAAATGTTTTCCATTATTAGTTGCCTTGGTCATGGTTCAAGGTTATGCCCTACTTTCTGTTCTATTAGATTTAGTGCATCTGGTTTTACATTGAGGACTTTGATCCACTTGGACTTGAGTTCTGAGCAGGGTTGATAAATATATATCTATTTGCATTTTTTATATGCAAAAACCTAATTAAACTAGCACCATTTGTTGAAGATGCTTTTTCCTATTATGTAGTTTTGCCTTCATGTGTCCATAATTATGTGTGTTTTGTTCAGTGTCTTTGATTCAATCCCATTGATTAACCTGTCTATTTCTATACTAATAATATGCAGTTTTTCTTATTATTGCTCCATAGTACAGTTTGAGATCAAGGGTGTTGATACCTCCAGAAGTTCTTTTATTGTTAAGGATTGTTGAAGTCATCCTAATTTTTTTGTTTGTTATTCCATATGAAGTTGAGAATTGCTCTTTCAGTGACTGTAAAGAATTGTGTGGGAATTTTAATGGGAATTGCAATGAAATTGTAGATTGCTTGTCTGTAAGGCAAAGAACACCATTAATAGGATAAAGTGGCAGCCTACAGGTAGGGATAGGATCTTCACCTACAGAAGGTTAATATCTAAAATTTATAAAGAACTCAAGAAATTAGATACCAACAATCCAAATAACCCAATTTAAAAATGAGATACTGAGTTAAACAGAGAGTTCTTAATATAATAATCTGGAATGGCCAAGAAGCACTTAAAGAAACATTAGAGATCCTTAGTCACCAGAGAAATGCCAGTCAATATGACTCTGAGATTCCAACTTATACCTGTCAGAATGGCTAAGATCAAAAACTCAAGTGGAAGTACATGTTGGAGAGGACACTCCTCCATTGTAGGTAGGAGTACAACCTTGTTCAACCACTTTGGAAATCAATTTGGTGGTTTCACAGAAAATTGGGAGTAGTTCTACCCCAATACCCAGCTATACCACACCTGGGCATGTACCCCCAAAATGTCCCAGTATATTACAAAGACACTTTTCCCACTGTGTTTATAGCAGCTTTATTTGGGTATAGCCAGAAACTTGAAACAACCTGGATGTCCCTCAACTGAAATGGAGAAAGAATATGCAGTATATCTACACAATGGAATACTAGTCAGCTATTAAAAACAAAGACATAATGAAATTTGCAGCAAATGAATAGAACTAGAAAAGACCCAAAAAGGCATGTATGATATGTGTCACTTATAAGTGGACATTAGCCATAAAGTGCAGGACAACCATACAACAATCCACAGACCCAAAGAATCTGGGTGCTAAGCAGCTCCCAAGGGAGGATATGTGAATTGCACTCAGAAAGGAAAACTAAATGGTCATTGGAGGTAGATGGAGAGAGAAAATCAGGTAGGAGAGAGGGTAAGGCAGGTAATGGAGATGGTGATCAGGTATGGAGAGGGGTATTAGACAGGGCTGGGAGTGAGAATGGAAATATCTGGTGATGAGCTAGAGGTATGGGATGGAAGAGGATATAGAGAGTCTATGAGGGTGACCATAGCTGAAATTCCTATCAGAGAGGGATATAGAGACTTAAGTGGCAACCTCCAGTAGCTAGTCAGGACTTCCAGAAGAGGGAGCAGGGACATCACACACACACACACACACACACACACACACACACACACACACACGGTGGGGGGATCACGGAGGAGGAAGAGGCTGACAATGCCATCATTAGAAGGATGGCAGGGGTAAAAGTCTCCAGAGAAATCCCCTAAGCAGTCCCCAGAAAGAAAATGTCAGTGTTTTAGAGACTTGAGTGACTGTAGGGACATTTCACCCCAGTGATTTAACTAAACATCGAATCAAGGAGCTTGAAGGAGCCAAGTGTCATAAACTGAATCCTAGAAAATATATGCACAGGTATACATGTGCATACATATGTAGACATGCACACACACACACACATACACACAGAGAGACAGAGAGACAGAGAGACAGAGACAGAGGCAGAGAGACAGAGAGAGAGGGAGAGGGAGCACTTCTTAACTCTCCAACCCAGAGAGATCTGCAGGGAGATGTGGCCTGATTCAGGCTGTAGAATGTAGACTATTAACTGATTACTGTCTTAAAAGAGCAGGCCCATGTTCCTACACCACAAGTCACAGAGACATTTAGAAGGAGATCACTGAAGAAAAAAGAAAAAAGAAAAAAAAGAAAGAAAAGAAGAAGAAAAGGAAAGAAAAAGAAATACCAAGCCGTTATTAGCTAGAAGTCAGTGCCACATTCAAGACACAGCAGGGAATTTATATGCCTGTCTCCTGAGAGGCCCTGCAAGAGCCTTACAAATACAGAGGTGGATGTTCACAGCCAGCCATTGGACTGAGCATGGGGTCCCCAATAGAGGAGTTAGAGAAAGGACTGAAGGAGTTGAAGAAGTTTGCAACAATAATACCAACCAACCAGACCCCTCCAGAATATGGTTCCAGCTGCATATGTAGCTGAGGAAGCCTTGTTATGCACCAATGGAAGGAGAGATCCTTGGTCCTATGAAAGCTAGATAGATGCCCCGGTGTGGGGGAATCGAAGGCAGGCAAGTGAGAGTGGGTGGGTGGATGGAGGAACACCCTCATAGAAGCAGGGGGAGGAAGGATGTGATAGGGTGTTTCCAGGAGGGA